>BOPN01001449.1:112500-127500 GCA_017312705.2 Penaeus japonicus
TTATAACAATATCATTATCTTTATACTTCTTCTCGTGATCCCTACCTGTCTATATTTCAAATATAATAATTGCAACCTTTTTATAATTCTCTATATTTTGTTGATTCTTTCGTAAGTCGAGATGTTATCAATTTGCATCATCACGTTTTTTTTCCTCATTATATTGACTTTCACACGGGAGCTATCTTCGTGAAATGGGGAGTGCTAATTTATATTGATGTTGCAATTAGTGTTGATATCACTTTAAACGTTTTATTGTTGTTTGCTAGAATATTCTCAACTTTTTGTGTATTTTGATATTTGGAGTTTTTGTCTTTGTCTGTTTGGATGTGGTCTGTCTGTTAGTTTTAGTCTCTATGTTTCTTTCTTTCTTTCTCTCTGTTTCTCTCTCTCTCTCTCTCTCTCTCTCTCTCTCTCTCTCTCTCTCTCCTCCCTCTCTCTCTCTCCTCCTCCTCCATTAAAAAAAACATACATATTATCCTTATCCTCTATTAACTCTTGCAATAAAAAAGAAAATACAGATTTCCGAGTGACATTTTCAAGAGACATTCCATGAATATACAACAAGGTCGAAATCAGTGAAGTTTGACGTTTGTCTCGTCAAAAATGCCGACATTAGAATAACCATAAAGTCTTTAAGAAGTTTTTTTTCTAATCTTCAGGTATCTTTTTTGAATGAGAAAATCTATTCTGATGTGAGATACTGGTTTCTCAGATAGAGATAGAAGTAGAGAATTAGTGAGATGGTTCTTGCAGCCGTCTGGTGGTGTAGTGGTTAGCGCGCCGGTTTCGCGTCCCCGTGGTCGGCTGATCGAGCCCCATTCAAGCTCGTGAGTTTCCACTGGAAGGACGAAGCGCAAATCGAGTCAACACTCTTTGGCAGACTCTCGAGTCAGCACATGGTGGTACAACGGATTCGCCTCTGCATATAAGCCCAGCGAGTCATCTGCTCCGCAAATCTGGCTTATTTTTATTTCCTGGTCTTTGCCAAGTTAAAAATTCAGTCGCCTACATTTTCGGGTTTTATGGGCGGTCATAAACAGACGAAAATGCGCTTAATAATATTAAAGTATACGTCAACAAACGATTTTTTTAGCACTGAATATGACTCCGCTAGATACAGGATATATATTTAGTGTTGAAAATGAGCCTATGATATTTGTAATGTCTTAAAGTGACATTTCTCGCAAACACTGTGTTTATATTACGACGAGCCACGTGGTCTTCGCTAACGAGTGTTCGTTTTCTTTCATTCGACTTCGTTAGACACTCTTCGATTTCTGGTTCTTGATTCTTTCCTAATAATACAATCGCAGTCGATGTAGTTTCTTTTCTTCTTCTTCTTCTTCTTCCTTCTGCTTTTTTATCTCTTTCGCCTTTTTTTTTTTTATATATGCCCCGTCACTCAGTCGACACAAGACAAGGTCCTTATTAACGTCTCGAGGATGTGAATGAGATGCTTATCAGACAAGGCGTCGCTTATGCATATGTCAATTACTCTTTCGCACGCCGTCTGTCTCTCTCGTCTTATCTCCCTCCCTGTAGAATTATCACAGCCATTAAGCGATCATATACCAGGACGCCAAAGAGAGGGACAAAGTCGAGGAAGAACATTTCAGCATCATTAGAAGCACAAGGAAGCGTGTTTGAAACTCTCTCGAGATGATGTCGAGATTTCACCGACACTTTCTTGTTCGCACCCGGACTGCGAGCTGATCGGTTCCTCAAAGTGCGTGCGGAGTGGAGGATTTTAATTCCTTGTTGCTTGCTCTTTATTTGTTTATTTTTATTTTGTGGAGATGTTTTCTGCTTGTTCTCTTCTTGTGTGTGTGTCTCTGTTTGTCTCTCTTTCTTCTTCTGGGACTGTTTGTCTCTGTCTCTCTCTCTCTCTCACTCTTTCGCTGTCTCTGTCTTTATCTCTCTTGCTCTTTTTTTCTCTGTATCTCTCTCTCTCTTTGTTCCCCTCTCCTCTCTCTCTTTGTCTTCTTCTCACTCTCTCTCTCTCTCTCCCTTTCTCTCTCTTCGTCTCCCTCTCCCTCCCTCCCTCCCTCTCCCTCTCCCTCTCCCTCTCCCCCCCACTTACGCCACCTTCTCTCGCTCTTCCTCCATAAGTTTCTCAAGAGACACGTTTTACGAAGTGGCTATCTCTAAGGCGAAGTGGCACCGCTTGTTCTCATTAATGGACTCAGCCTTTATCGGGCCTCATCTTTGGCAAGTGCAATGTGATTCATTTAAGTTGCAAGGGAAGTATTTGCATGAACTTGCTCGTAGAACCTGCGGTATAAAACAATCTGCAGATTTATTGACTTCTAATTTACATACATATATGTATGTGTATACATATATATATATATATATATATATATATATATATAAATATATATGTATAAATATATATGTATCTATAAATAAATATATATATATATGTATCTATAAATATATATATATATATATATATATATATATATATATATATATATATATATGTATGTATACATACACACACACACACACACACACACACAGTGTGTGTGCATGTGCATGTTTTAATTCAGAAACATTATAGGAATCGGAGCTAGACAACGGAAAACACAACGAAACCAAATCACATAAATTTTAAGTAGCTTTACGTGTCCGCACACACGCCAAAGTGTAGCGAACAAGAGACACCTTCCGTATTTTTTCTTTGTTTGGGGGGCGTGAGGAGGAGGAAGGAGGAGGAGGAGGAGGAGGAGGAGGAGGAGGAGGAGGAGGGGGGAAGGAGTAGGAGGAGGAGGAGGAGGAGGAGGAGGGGGGAAGGAGGAGGAGGAGGAGGGAGGGAGGGAGGGAGGAGGAAGGAGGGGGGAGGAGGGGGAGAGAGAGGTCAATACCGGGAAGACATTACCTGTTACGGACCGGTGCGCTCTAGCAACTTCCGCTTTCCTCGCTAGAACTAGATAGCAATGACCGCTATACGCTCGCCTCCGCCGCTCTATTGTGTACGGTGGTTAAAGCGACCTCGAAAACACGCACGTACTACTAAAAGCAACCGATCGACCTCTGTGTAAAAGGTAACTATAACAAAAACGAATGAAAGACTATATAAAGGAATTAAAAGACAGAAAAGCTAGAAAATAAGAAAAAAAAAAGAATAATTATCATCTGATATATGACTATTTAAGATTGATTTTGACCGAGAGTATATATATGTTTCTGTAGCCATCTTTTTTTTTCCTTTTTTTCCATATATACTTCAAAATCCATTACTATGTAAATTGCCGTCTGGTCCATTTTTTTTTTCAAAACCCAAACTTTGGGTTTATTTGAATGAGGACTTGGAGGCGGGACTGGAATTATTATTTGATTTTAATTTGATTTTTTTTTTTCTAATTCAAAGCAGTGTGTGCGAGTTGTTAACAATATTAATGTACCGTGACGGGCGTTTAATTCGGATATTGCCTTAATTAGATTCTTGAATAATTAAAAGATTGTGATTTTTTTTTTGGAGTGGGTAAAGGAAATGTATTGATATGAGAAAAAATAAGGTTTCGTGTGGTTTGGGGATAGAAAGATGTGTTTGAGAGAGAGAGAGGGAAGGAGGGATGGAGAGAAGGAGAGAGAGAGAGAGAGAGAGAGAGAGAGAGAGAGAGAGAGAGAGAGAGAGAGAGAGAGAGAGAGAGAGAGAGAGAGAGAGAGAGAGAGAAGGAAAGAAGGAGAGAGAGAAGGAAAGAAGGAGAGAGAGAGAGAGAGAGCGATCGACAGAGAGAGGAGAGAGGGGAAAGAGAGAGAAAGAAAGAGAAAGACACAGACAAAGACAGAGACAGAAACAGCCAAACACTTAGACATCCGCTGACCTTCCCTCCACTCTCCACCAAAGAGGTATTCCGGAATGCGCCAAAAGCCAACCCGCTAAATACGAACACAAGAAACGCGTCTTCGCCCCCCTTCCCCCTCCCCCTCCCCCCTCCAAGAAAAAAACAAAAAACATGGCCGCCTATTGTCTATTTGCCATTTCTCATTTCCGGTCAAGCAATTTCCGCATTCAAGGATATTGTTGTTCTTATTTGGGAAATAATTTTGTCGGTGGAATGTTGATATAGAACAGCAACGAACGTGATAGTATTAAAACTGTTATGATTGTCTTCGGAATGTGAATTGAAGTCGAGAGTTTGGCGTGGAATTTTAGCGGGATGGTTTTATTTGTTTCTAATGAGGGTAATGGTAGTTAGAAAATTGCTTAAGGAACTACTGCAATTCGACTAATGCAATGCAACAAATGGATAAGAACACTGTATTAGCTTTTATTTATTTAATTTGTCTTATTTTCGCTCACCGAACGCTAAAACTTATGCATGAAAGATTTCTTTTTTTTTATCTCATATTAATAAATCATTCGGAAAGTCTACATTATATGATTTATGACAAATACACGACACAGAGGCTTGGAATTTAGCGATGTCGCGTAGCGGAAAAACATATCGACCATGAGAGAATCTAGCGCATACGTAGCGACTTGATCCCGAGCTCTCTTTCAATGCAAATTTCTGGAATATTTATAACAGAACAGAAGCCAAATTGAATAAGCAAAGCGACATGCTCCGAATTAGTCAAATGCTAATGCTCATAAGCTCGATCAAATGAGTTTATTCGAAGAGGTAGATAAAATCAAAGGAGTTTAGCGCTGACTAAGCACGTAGGTTTAGCGGGTGTAAACACACGAGCTGATTAGGAAAACGAATATTGGAAAAAAAGACTCAAAATGTCAGTTCTAAAGGTTATACAGATATAATTATAGGAACAATCATTATAATATGATGATGTAACATCTACAATGATAGTAACGATAATGATAGTAGATTATAACAATAGTAATGATATCGGGACTTATAATAGTGAATGAATTTCTGATATTTTTTCTATCTTAAGATTTTTAACATGGCATAAACATCTTACATCCACCCCCCTCTTCCACCTTCTCTCCCTTCCTCCTTCCTTTGTCACCTCTTTCATAACTTCCTTTTTTTCTCCACCTCCTACACCCCCTCTCCCTCCCTCCCTCACTCCCTCCTCTATCCTTCCCTCCTCCACCTTTTCTCCTTCTTCCCCTGCCTCCCCTCTCCCTCCCTCCCCCCTCCTCCCTCTTCCCCCCCTCCCCCCCTCCTCCTCCACCTTCTTCTACCTCCCCTCCCCCTTCTCCCCCACCTCCCCTCCCTCCCTCCCTCCCGCCCCTCCCCCCTCCCCCCACCGCGCTACCACCCACTCAGAGCAACAGGGAACTAATGAATTCTTGCAGAGACATTGCAATTAATCATGATGACAGCTGGCTTTTGCAGGCAGGAATCATGCTTCTTACACTGAATTTCAGATAATGTGAAGTGTTAAAACTCGTATTTTACTGCTTGTTAGTTGCTACTGAAGCTGAAGGGGGAAAAGTTACTGTAATTCGCCTTATCGACGGAATTGTAAGCGTGTTTGTGTATATTGCCCGGTTCCTTACCTAATCTAACATATCCTAACCTAACCTTATCAGTTCTAACGTATCCTAACCTAACCTTATCAGTTCTAACGTATCCTAACCTAACCTTATCAGTTCTAACATATCCCAACCTATCCTTATCAGTTCTAACATATCCTAACCTAACCTTATCAGTTCCAACATATCCTAACCTAAGCTTATCGGTTCTAACATATCCTAACCTAACCTTATCAGTTCTAACATATCCTAACCTAACCTTATCAGTTCTAACATATCCTAACCTAACCTTATCAGTTCTAACATATACTAACCTAAACCTTATCAGTTCTAACATATCCTAACCTAAACCTTATCAGTTCTAACATATCCTTACCTAATTAACTCTAACACCCCCTAACTTAATCAGTTCTAACACATCCTAATCTATTAAAATTTAGCATATCCTAACCTAGGCAAATCTAACTTATCCTACCCAAACGTAACATATCCTAACCTATCCTAATCTAACATATCCTAACCTGGCTAATCTTATCCAAGCCTAGATCAACCTAAATTCTGAGAACACCGGGTGGACCCCAATTGCAATATATTCAGGGAGTGAGCAAGCAATTGTGCACGCCCGCACAAACACGTATGCAGCATCTCTCTTTCTCTCACTTTCTTTCTCTCCTTCTCTCCTCTCTCTCTCTCTCCGTTTTTCCTTCTCTATGTCTTTCTTTCTCTTCTTCTTCTCTCTCTCTCTCTCTCCTTTCCTTCTCTCTCCCTCTCTCCTTCTTCCCTTCTCTCTCTCTCTCTCTCTCTCTCTCTCTCTCTCTCTCACACACACACACGCACACACACACACACACACACACACACACACACACACACACACACACACACACACACACACACACACACACACACACACACACACACGCGTCCAGATTTATATTTCTGTATATATATTTTTTTTCGAATTCTTACGATTACTGACCACGAAGCAACATATTTTTTTTCTAACATATTTCCTAGTCGAGAACTTAAGTGCATATGCATGTCTCCTACTCGCCAAACATCGATACAATATAATAAAAAAAATAAAAAAAATAATCAAAAATAAAGAAACGGGAGCTATAAGAAAAATAACTACTAAGATATAAAAGAAAAAAAAAAGACGAATGTTATCTTTAAGAAAAACAAAAGACTAAACATAAACACAAAATGGGATCGAAACTCCCGTAAGGAATCGAAGCTGAGTCACTGTTGACTCGAACCCTTAAGTGGTCACTGTTCTCCCTTTCCTTGTGTTTTTTTTTTTTTTTTTTTTTTTTTTTTTTTTTTTTTTTTTTGAACAAGGAAGGTGAGACGGCACGGAAAATGCAGACAGGGACGTCCTTGGAAGGAATTGGGTGGTAGTAAGGAGAGGGAGAAGGAGGGAGGGGGAGGGGGAGGGGGATGGAAGGGGGAGATGCAAGGAGAGGGGGTGATAGGGAGAGGGAGAGGGGGGGTGATGGGGAGAGGGAGAGAGAAAGAGAGAGAGAGGGAGAAAGAGAGACAGAGGGAAAGGGAGAGGGAGAGACAGACAGACAAACAGACAGACAGAGAGAGAGAGAGAGAGAAAGAGAGACAGATAAAAAAAAATATATATATATAGCGAATAAGAACGAAGAAAAAAAAAAAAAAAAAAAAAAAAAAAAACTGTTACCAAGTGAAATTCGTCTCATGTTGCGAACCACATCACACGCGCAGATTGGCGTCAAATACACATCATTCTTACATAAGTCCCCGGGGAAAATAGAAGCACATTTTTTATCGTAATTTCTCAACAGAAATTCCTCGGCAGCTTCGACCCCCTAAATTTCGTATTAATATAATAGTCACCACATGTTGATGACAGCTTAGATTTAAACCGAGACGAGGTCGGACACATATAATAATAATAATGATAAAATAATAAATGACATGACATATATATATTTTTTTAAATAAAAAAATGAGAAAACAATCTGGGAATTGACTTTGTTCGTGTCATCAGGTCATTTACATCACAACACTTCAATTTCCGATAATATAGAAGTGAGTGAGTGAGTCAGTTGCCGGGGGGAAGGTCGGGTGGGGGGGGAGGGAGGGGAGGGGAGGTCTGGAGATAGAGGAGGTGGAGGGAGGTGGAGGGGAGAGGAGGAGGAGGAGGAGGAGGAGGAGGAGGAGGAGGAGGAGGAGGAGGAGAAGAAGAAGAAGAAGAAGAAGAAGAAGAAGAAGAAGAAGAAGAAGGTGAAGGAGAAGAAGAAGAAGAAGAAGAAGAAGAAGAAGGAGGAGGAGGAGGAGAAGGAGAAGAAGGAGAAGAATGAGGAGGAGAAGAAGAAGAAGAAGAAGAAGAAGGAGGAGGAGGAGGGGGAGTTGGAGTGTAGGAAGGGAGTGGGAGTGGGGTTATGGAGGGGGAGGGGAGGTGTAAGTAAGGGTGACTGGGTAGAGTGAGGGAAGAGTGGAAGAGGAGAGGGGTACGAGGGTACGGGGGGGGGGGAGGGAGTGAAGTTAAAGAGTACAAGGAGTGCTAAGGGAAGGGAAGGGGTAGGAGGGAGGGAGGGAAGGGGGGAAGGGAAGGAGGGAGGGAGGGTAAATTGCGGTATTCAATTCATGCTAACTATCGGTTTCCTTCAATCTCGTTCTAAGAAAAGTCGGGAACAGTAGATGAGTCCATCCTGGGTGTGAACAATGTTTTTTTTTTCCTTTCGTTTCCTCTGAGTCATTTGAATACGTTTCATGACCGTTAGGGCGTTGCTACAGATTTCTTTTTCTTTTTCTTTTTTTTGTTCTTGTCTCTCCATTGGTTCCTTCTTTCTCGTTCTCTTTTTTCTTCTCCCTTTCTCTTTCTCTTCTTATTCTCTTTCTCACTCTCTTCCTACCCCCCCCCCCTCTCTCTCTCTCCTTCTCCCTCTCCCTCTATCTTTCTCACTCTCCCTCTCCCTCTCCCTCCCTTCCGTCTCCCTTTCCCTCCTTCTCCCTCCCACCCTCTCCTCATCTCTCCCCTCATTTCCCTCCTTCCCATTGCATTGCCCAACGAGGCTGTTCTCCCAAAGATGACCTCATTCTCAGCAATTGGCCATTAGGTCATTAGAAGAGAGAGAAAGAAAAAAAGGTCTAAGAAGCTCTCACGATCTTACAACTTAACACTCGTTTTCAGTCCCGTTCTCTGGGAGCTGAGCTAGTTTCTCCACTCATCATTATTATGGTCTTCACTACCATTATCGTCATCATCATCATTTGGTTTATTTTTTCTATTTTTATTCCTCGACGATGTGTGATTTGTCGCGCACACACACACACACACACACACACACACACACACACACACACACACACACACACACACACACACACACACACACACACACACACACACACACACACAAACACACGTGCGCGCGCATTATTAATTGATTTGTTTATGTTGGTGTGCATTCTTTTTTTTATTTTTCTTGAAATTCTCTCTCCTTATTACCTCCTTTAACCACCGCTTTACAACTGCGTTGGCTCGTGAAGGTCATTTTGAAAACAGAAAACGTTGCGTCAGGCACTCACGCTCTCTCTCATACTCTCTCTCTCTCTCTCTCTCTCCATCTCTCCCCTTCCCTTATTTATCTCTTTTCTCTCCTCTCTCTCTCTCCTCCCCTTATTTCTTTATCTATCTTTTCTCTCTTCTCTCTCTCTCCCCTTATTTCTTTCTCTCTCTCTCCCCCTTATTTCTCTCTCTCTCTCTCTCCCCTCCCCTTATTTCTCTATCTATCTTTTCTCTCTTCTCTCTCTCCCCCTCTCCCACCTAACCCCCCCCCCTCTCCATGTGGTCCCCCAACATACATCATGCTGTTCGTAGTGTCAGCCAGGACACTACGAACTTCCCATCAATATATTACCGATGCAAATTTTCCATTAAGTTGAATCTGGTTATTGAACAAGTGAACATTTAAGAAAAGAACAAAACTTGGGTAAAGAGGCAAGAAAAAAACAAATCCAAGAAATCAGTATTCATTAGCTTGAATTCGGGATTATAAATCTCTGTTAATTAATAGTTGGCATTCAGAGTGAACGGGGGAACTAGCCAAGGCACGAAGACTTTTGTAAATGTTGTTATAAAGCGATCATGATCTTAAATCAATAAATAAGATGCGAGAGAGAGAGGGAGAGGGAGAGGGAGAGGGAGAGGGAGAGGGAGAGGGAGAGGGAGAGGGAGAGGGAGAGGGAGAGGGAGAGAGAGAGAGAGAGAGAGAGAGAGAGAGAGGGGGAGGGGGAGAGGGAGAGGGAGAGGGAGAGAGAGAGAGAAAGAGAAATTTCTCACTCATTTACTGTCCGGTTAATTATTTTCCGCGTTTTCAACTAATCATATCTTGGTTTCCTGCTCTCTTCATTCACATGTATTGTCTATTGTCTTGTCTTCGTTGCCTCCGCCTTTTATTCTTATTATTACAACAACATAATTATTGGTTCGTAAAAGAATTTATGTCACCGTCATGGCATTCGCATTGCCAGCCCTGGAATGCATAACACACCCTCCCATTTTCTCTTCAAATATCCGTTTTCTTTCAACCGCAAAATGCCGAAGAAAAAAATGCAAAAAAAAATGATGAAGCGTTCATACATATATTCCCAATTTTTTTTTTCGCTGACGCCCTAAGTTGCCCTCTTTCGTACTAAGGAGTGGAGAAAATTCCACGCTTATCTCTCTCACCTTTGCCACTGTCCTTCCCTTGGCCTGTGTGTCACAAGAGATCGATTTGCGCAATCGCGAGTTCTTTTGTTTTGCTTGGAGTATTTGGTAGAAAGAGAATGATTGGGTTAGTTTTGTAGGTCTGTTGGTAGTTTTATTTCGTATGGTTAGCTGGGTGAATTTATTGTGTTTGAGGATTGTTGTATTTGATATGATTTGTTATATGTGAGAACACTGTATTCTGAGTCAACATCATTAAAAAAGAAAGGTTGTTATCAGCCAGCTACCTCTTACATGGGACGATTTGAAACAAAGAAAGAAAGAAAGAAAGAAAAAAAAAAACGTTAATCTATCTTTCTTTTAACGGATAACAACATCCCTTCATCAAAACAAAACGCTTCTCAGCTGGGTCTCCGTAGACATACTTCCAAGAAGAAAAGAAAAAATAAAAGGATACAAAAACTAGTCTTACTGTCTCGGGATCAAGAACGCGACCCTTAGATAGTCACCCTCAAAAGCCCCCCCCCCCCCTCCCCCGCCATTCGATCATCCGAAATTTTACTCTTTTAAGGAATTTTATCGCTTGTTTTTAGAATTTCGTTTCGTTTTGTAGATGTTTTATTTTTTTTGGGGGGTGGAAGATGAAGATTTTTTTTATGTTTGTAATTGTTAGGATGGTTGTTGTTATTGTGATGGGGTATTCACCTTGTAAAATCGAAAAAAAAAAAATAATTAAGTTTAGTTTGTTCATCTCTTCATCATGTTGACAGTATCTCCACCATCTCTCTCTTTCTCTTCCTCTTCCTCATTTTCCTCCATCTCCTCCTTCTCCCACTTTCCCTCCCTCCCTCCCCTCCCCACCCATTTTCCCTACTTCCCCCTCTCCCTCTCCCCTCCTCACCCACTTTCCCTCCCTCCCTCTCTCCTCCCCACCCATTTTCCCTTCCTCTCCCTCTCCCCTCCCCACCCACTTTCCCTCCCTCCCTCTCCCCTCCTCACCCACTTTCCCACCCTCTTCCCCTCCCCACCCACTTTCCCTCCCTCACTCCCTCCTCACCCACTTTCCCTCCCTCCCTCCCTCTCTCTCCCTCCCTCCCCCATCCTACTCTCTCCATCCATCCCCAACAACGATTGATCTCAGCTCTGTGGTTCGAAATCTTGCCCCTCGTATATACCCACAGCTGTCTCCGCGCAACGACGTGTCCCCTTGCCTTAATTACGAATTATCATGTTGTTTAATTGCTCGACGAGCTGTGCGGAGGAAGGAGATATGTCGGCTGGGATTTTTGTCTTCTTTTTTTTTTCCTTTTTTTTCGGGGGGGGGGGGGTGAGGGGTGGTTGGGGGGGTGTTAGAGTATCTAGAAGAGGGGATTTCTAGATTCTAGATTCTAGATTCCTGGTGAAGAAGAAGAATAAAAGGAGAAGGAAGAAAAGGAAGAATGCAACTCACGTGATTTGATAATTTAGGTAATGATGAAGTCAATGTCAATGGAAACAATGTCAGCGAATGATGAAGTCAGTGGCTTTGGCTTGTGTGATGTCGGGGCAGATGTAAGCACGCAGGGCTCTTCGACCGTGCAAATTTGCTTATCTCCAAGCAAGCACTTCAAGCACACGTTGGTCATTCTTGAGCTTCCTCGTCTCCTCCAACTTTCCTTTTTTTTCCCCTCGTCACTTCTCCTCCACCGCCACAACCACTTCTCCATCAACATCACTACCTACCTCCACCACTTCCTTCTTTCCCTCCTTCTTCTTTTGCTTTTCCTCCTCCTCATCCTTCTTCTCCTCCACCACCTCTACCTGCTGCTGCTCCTCCTCCACCTCCCCCGTCTCCACCACCACCACCTCCTCCGTCTCCTCCTCTTCTCCTTCACCTCCATCTTCTTCTCCTCCTCCTCCTCCACTTCTTCTCCTTCACCTCCACCTCCACCACCTCTTCTTCTTCTTCTTCTTCTTCCTCCTACTCCTTCTCCCCCTTCCTGCTGTTCCTCCTCTGTCTCAACCTGTTCAAGCAGTGTCGGAGGCTGGCCTTATCTCTCACCGGTATTCAGTCTCATATATGTTTTGATGTTTCATATCTATTCGAATTACTTAATAAAACTTCGTTTTTTTCATTAATGGCGCTTAAGGGACTGAATGATGATGTTTCGATGTATATTCACCATTTTTTTCTGAATTAACCGTGTTTATGAAAAGATTTTAAGGACAAAACGCGTCGTTTTATTAAGTGGAAAACTGTACTTGTTATTGAGCGCGTCTGATCAAGCGTGGTTAGTGTGATTAAAAACGATTAATGTAAAGATTGGGATTGAGGTCTCGTGTGTGCCCCGAGCAAACATTTAAAATAAAAGATATCTTTGTGTTTACGAATACTTTAAGGGAAAGAATAGTAACGCTGGAAGAACGGTAGAGACGTATGAGTGATTTTTGACTTTATGGGAAAGAATAGTAACGCTGTTTATTTCTTATTATCAATTATACGATGATTATTGTCTTTATTGGTTTTTCTGTTGATATTATCATTCTTGCTATTATCATTGCGTGTATTTTATATTGATGGTTGTTATTATGATTATAATTATTGTAGTTATTATTATTATCATTATCATTATTATTATTGTCATTATTATTATTATCATTATTATTGGCATTACTATTATCATTATTTTTATTATCACTAGCAGTAGTAGTACCAATAATAGTAGTAGAATAGTAGTGGTAGTAATATAAATAGTAATATATTCATAACCACGTGTCTCTTTAAGCTACGAACATTTCTTCATACCTTACATAAACTTCCCGGCATCTGAAAACCAACAAAACACGAACTCGGTATTACGCAGCAGACAGACATGGCTACACCGAAAAATTGGCGACCGCGAGCACAAAACATTTACTGAACCATATCTCTCTTTAGTCCCATCTCCGTGTCGTGCGCCACGCCACTGCCCACGTGCCAAAATAATATAGTCGCATGTTCATACAGATAAAACCCTTGTTTTTTTTTTCTTTTTTTTTTACGGACAAGACAATTACTAAGCCATGTCTCTCTAAGTTGTCATCTTCGCTCGTTGCGTCACGCCACTGCCCACGTGCCTAAAATATTTTCTCATATTTAAGACAAATTGAGGCATTTGAGTAATTTTTACAGCGGTCAGACGCCAGATTCTTCAAAGCGTCGCGAATATGTCATGTGGTTAAAGAAACGTGGTTTATTAGCAATATTCTCTTTGCTTGAGCCATGTTTTCCCCGAAATTAATGTGTCCGCAAAGTACATTGTTAATGGCGTCACGCAAGCACTTATCTTGAAGGTCTTGAGGGGGGATACGAGCGTACAAGTTGTTTGTGTCCAATAATTTCCTTTTAATGTTTTCATTGCAGATATTTATTTGCTTAACAGCGGCGTTCATCAGATATTTTGCAAAAGGTCAGATAAAGGTTGGATTTAATATCGCGTGGAACTAACAGTGTGCGTGTGTCTATGTGCGTGTATACTTTTTTTGTAGTAGGTGTGTGTGTGTGTGTGTGTGTGTGTGTGTGTGTGTGTGTGTGTGTGTGTGTGTGTGTGTGTGTGTGTGTGCGTGCGTGCGTGTGTGCGCGCGCGCGCGTGTGCGTGTGTGTGTTTGGGTCCGCCCGCATATGAATATATATGTGTTTAGATAAAAAACATAATATATAGCCAAGTAAATGAATCCATAAAATAAAAACAAAAAACAAACATAATCAAACGAATCCAAAACGACAGGATTGAAACGAAAAAGAGAAACGGTCCCTCCATATACCAGGAAGTTAACGTTGTACCTTGACTGCACGTAACGTCCCTCGTCGTTCGAATTCGTTGATACTAACTTCATTTATCTTCTTTATGTACCAGGAAGAGAGGGAGGGGGAGGGGGAAGGGGCAGGGCGAGGGCAAAGGGGAGAGGGAGAGAGGGAGGGGGAGGGGGGAAGGGGGAGGGCGAGGGCGAGGGCAAAGGGGAGAGGGAGAGAGGGAGGGGGAGGGGGGAAAGGGGAGGGCGAGGGCAAAGGGGAGAGGGAGAGAGTATGTATGTGTATGTGTGTGTGTGTGTGTGTGTGTGTATGTGTGTGTGTGTGTGTGTGTGTGTGTGTGTGTGTGTGTGTTTGTTTTATAACATGAAGGGAATAGCAATAACAATAAAAGTAATGATAACAATAAAGATAACAATAACCTGAAAATAATACAAAAGAAAAAAAAATGAAGAGAAAACAATAAGATATTACTGCGCAGAAGAATGCAAACATTAAAGCTCTAGACTGCATCCTGCACAACCAGAAGTCACCGGCCTGCTCTTGTGATCTGATTAAAGATCGCTTTGATCATCGCTGGAACTCACCTGTGAAAAATGAGCTTTCGGACCTCCGTTAATTAACTCCCCCCGCCCTTATTGGCTATCCAGGTAACGAGTAAACAGACTGGATAACAACAGCAAAGCAACAACAACAAGAAAAATGTCAAGGAACAAAGGTTTACTATGAAAATGTCAAGGCGCAACCTCCCTAGAGGGTGGGCGGGGCTAGAACGGATCGCGTGTTGATGAGAGTGGCAAACCGATTCCCTTGAGGTGAAGCTAGGGGCGGTAATCACTGTCATATACAAGGTGAAGTCCGACCGTATCGCCTCGCACGCGATCGCTTACACCACAAAGATAAAGACAACACAAGACGGGACAGACTTATCTTTATTGACGTGGTGTAATGGCTTCACTTCAATTGCTGGTGAGGTTTTTTGGAATATATATGTATCTCCTACTTTCTTTTTTTTTGCATCCTTATCGGTAATTTCTCCTCGGTGTAAATACAGTAAATAAGGTGTATTTATTGGACACAACACAAGATATT
>BOPN01001449.1:132500-140000 GCA_017312705.2 Penaeus japonicus
TAGACTTGGAGAGGGAGGGGAGGATAAGGAGAGAGAGGAGAAGGGAGAGGGAGGAGAAGGAGAGAGAGGAGAAGGGAGAGAGAGGGATAGACTTGGAGAGGGAGAGGGAGAGGGAGGGGGAGGATAGGGAGAGAGAGGAGAAGGGAGAGGGAGGATAAGGAGAGAGAGGAGAAGAGAGAGAGAGGGGAAGGGAGAGAGAGGGGGAGAGAGGTAGAGAGGGAGAGAGAGACAGAGAGAAAAAGGGTAATAGTGGGATAGAGATGGAGAGGGAGAGGGAGAGGGAGAGGGAGAGGGAGAGGTAGAGGTAGAGGTAGAGGTAGAGGTAGAGGTAGAGGTAGAGGTAGAGAGAGAGAGAGAGAGAGAGAGAGAGAGAGAGAGAGAGAGAAGAAGGGTAAGAGTGGGATAGAGATGGAGATGGAGATGGCGAGGGAGAGAAAGAGAAAGAGAAAGATAGAGAGAAGGGTAAGAGGGAGAGAGAGAGGGAGATGGATAGGGAGAGGGAGATGGAGAGAGAGAGAGATAGAGGGAGAGGGAGATGGAGAGGGAAGATGGGTAAGTAGGGGAGAAAGTGAAAGAAGAGAGATGGAGAGGGAAAGGGGGACAAAGGGAGAGATGAAAGAAGGGGAAGATAGAGAGAGAGAGAGAGGAGAGGCAGAGAGAGACAGGAAAGGGATGGGTATAGACGGATATAAATATATATGTAGAGAGGGAGAGAGCTACCTAGGAAGAGGGAAGGGGAGGATCGAAGGAAGGAGGAAGGCGATAAAGGAGGGAGGGAGGGAATGGAGGATGGAAGATGGGAAAAAGAGAGAGAAAAGGAGAAAGAGAAAGGAAAGGGAAAGGCAAAGGAAAAAAGAGAGAGAGAAAGAGAAAGGGAAAGAGAAGGAGAAGGAGAAGGGGAAGGAGAAGAAGAGAGAGGCCAAGAATAAAATTCAAAAACGAAAATAAAGAGAGAAAGAAAGACAAAAACTCAAAGAAGAACAAACAAAATTCTTACACGAACTATTTACAACCAGTAGACAATCTCCACACTCGCTCATATCGATGAATAACCACTAAGCAGAGATAAAGAAAAAAAAAAACATAATAATAACACTAAAGACAGTGCTCGCAATAGCTTTAGATTATAACACCTTCACGAGAGATAAATTATCCCACCCGACCGCTTGCCGATATCACTTTAATACCAAGCCGACGCAAGCGATATGAACATCCATCTCGGCAAAACAATAGCCTATCGCAATCCGGCCTTCCTGAGACGCTAATCCGGAGGCGAGCATTAAACGTTTGAACCCGTCCGTCTAGTCATTATGAAACGTGTTCATTTTACGACTTTGACACACACGGCGCTGGAATCTGTTCGGGGAGGGAGGGAGAGCTGTCTTCGAGGAAGGGAGACATATTGCAGAGCTGTCAACTCGGTCCTCATGTTTGACGTCGTCGGTTTGTTGTCGTTTTGTCGTGTCTCCCGGTGGTGGGGTGTGTTATCATGGGAGGGGGTTGGGAAGGTAGGGGGTGGGGGGAAGGGGAGGGGGAAGGGTGAGGGGGAAGGGTGAGGGGGAAGGGGGAAGGGTGGAGGGTGGAGGGTGGAGGGTGAAGGGTGAGGGAGAGGGAGAGGGAGAGGGAGAGGGAGAAGGAGAAGGAGAGGGAGGGAGAGAGGGAGAAGGAGAAGGAGGAGAAGAAGAGGGAAGGGCGGAATTTAGAGAGCCAGGGTGAGCGTTAGGGAGGAGGATTAAGACGGTGAGAGAAAGATGGAGAGAGAAAGAGAGAGAGAGCGATATCGAAGGCGGGAAGAAGAGGGATTGAGAAAAGCGATAGGAAGACAGCAGATAGGATGGTATCTCTCGTTTATCACTTTAGTGCCATGTGGGTAAACAAAACAACGAAAATAAGATCAGGAAATCACGCGTATATACCGAAGGCCTTTTGGCTTGCACTCTTCCTTGTCTCAGTAAAACTCGTCAAAGTCAAAAAGCTTCCTCGGGGCACTAAAGCCAAAAGGCCCTCGGTATATCCGCGCGTTTCCTTGTTCTTCCCTCCGTTGTCTTCTTTCCAACTCCTTCAGGATGAGTCCTTTACGCCAACAAGAGCGTAACGCAAACTTTCTCAACCTCTGAACGTATGAGTAACCCCCCTTTCCCCTTCTCCTTCTCCCCCCTTATAGCGAACGCCTTCGTGAACGGCGTCCAGCTGACGGGCGAGGAGTACAAGGTCTCCGACGGCATCGTGTACGTGATCGACAGCGCCCTCCCGATCGTCAGCCCTTCGGAAGTGGCCTCCCGCCCGTCCCTCCTGCCGACGCCCGACTCCGAGCCCACGACCCTGCCGCCCCTCACCCACCGCTTCGCCACCTTCAAGCCCCGCCGCGGCACGCCCTCCGACATCAACAGCGTCGGCAACACGAAGCCCGAGCTCCCCTTCGACGCCTCCGACATCGAGCCGATCCTCGCTGAGGAGGCCATCGGCGGCTCCGACATCGGCGGGGGGTTCGCCGAGTTCCGCCCAAGTTCGACCACGCCCTCCAGCGCCTTCTCCGAGTTCTCAGGGCCTTCGGCGGGCAAGAACGACCCGTTCCTCAAGTCATTTATCGATTCCCTGCTCCTGCACCGCTCCGCCGACGGGGCCGAGTTCCTCCACCACTTCCTCGAGTCCGGAATCAACGGCACCTTCAGGGACAGTGAGTGCAGGACGGTTGCGTCCTTCCTTTGTGCAACAAGAGTCACTAGAAAGTATTGCTTTAGGAATAGAAGAGGAGAGGTAGTCATAGTATTTTATTTATTTATTTATTTTTATTTTTTTATCTTTTTAAGCAAAGGTTACTCTGTAGGTGAGATAGATAGACTGACAGAGAGAGGGATTGAGTGAATGTGTTGTGAGAGTGAAATAGATAAATGAATGGAGAGAGAAAGAGGGAGAGAGGGGGAGGGAGAGGGAGAGGGAGGGAGAGAGGGAGAGAGAGAGGGAGAGAGAGAGGGAGAGGGAGAGGGAGAGGGAGGGAGAGAGGGAGAGAGAGAGGGAGAGAGAGGGGGAGAGAGAGAGGGAGGGGGAGAGAGAGAGAAAGAGAGAGAGAAAGAGAAAGAGAAAGAGAAAGAGAAAGAGAGAGAAAGAGAGAGAGAAAGAGAAAGAAAAAGAGAAAGAGAGAGAGAGAAAGAGAAAGAGAAAGAGAAAGAGAAAGAAAGAGAAAGAGAAAGAGAGAGAGAGAGAGAGAGAGAGAGAGAGAGAGAGAGAGAGAGAAAGAGAAAGAGAGACAAAGAGAGAGAGAGAAAGAGATAGAGATAGAGAGAGAGAAGGAAAGAGAGATAGAGAAGGCCCTTAGATGAAACCCCATGACCTGTGCCTTTGTTACTGTTCCCTTGATCAAAACCCAATCAGCTATGACCTCTCCCTTCTCCCTTTCCCTTTGCACGACCTCACTCCTATGACCTTTGCAACCAGGCACCCCTTTCCGTCTCCACCCCTATTCGACTCATACTCCCCCCCCCCCACCCCTGCCCATTCCCCCTCTAGACCTCCCATTTCTTCCCCATCCCAATTCCCTTTTACTCCTCTCTCGAATCTCAATGTTATGTCTTCCCTATTTCTCATCTAATTCCTATCTCCCTCCTTGCCCTTGTACTACCCTCCTCCCCACTCCCTAAACCCCACTCTCCACTCCTTCTCCTCCTCCTTTTTCTTCTTCTTCTTCATCTTCTTTTTTTCTTCTTCTCCTTCTTCTTCTTCTTCTTCTTGTTTTTCTTCTTCTTCTTCTTCTCCTCCTCTCCAACACCCATTTTCACCCTTACTCCCATGATTCCCCATTCCCCACCTCCCTCCCCTAATCAATAGTTCAAAAATAATGACAATAAGAATAAAATATAATTGAATAAAACACGGGCCCAAAACCCACAATTCAAATCTCGAAAAAATCATGATAATGACATATAACCTAAACAGAAAGCTATCTTCCCTTTTTTTAACAACCCCAAAGGCCACAACAGTCAAGACACACAAAGAATGATAATAAAAAAGAGCTAAAAGAATAAAAAAAAGATACTCCAAGATAAAAAACTAAAAGAGTAAACAAGATACTCCAAGATAAAAAAAACTAAAAGAATAAAAAAAGATACTCGAATTAACACCCATTTTCCTTTCCAAACAGCCGGCAGATACACAGCCCTTGTCCCCAACGACGCGGCCTTTTACAAGTACTACCCGATTGACTGGGGCTTCAATCCGTTCCTGGTCGACAATTTCACGAAGGACGTTATCCTCAACCACTTCCTCCGAGGCAACGTCGCCCTTGAGGATCTCCCGAGTCTGGCTGAGATGACAACCTTGGGAGGAAACACCATCAAATTCACCAGGAGAGGGAGTAAGTGTTTTCCCCGTTTTCTTTTTCTTTTTTGGGGGGGCTTCATGTGAAAGGGGGGGACTAATTTAATTTTTCTTCGGGCGTGTTTTGATTCTCTTTTTTTATTTTTTATTCTTTGTGAGATCATGAAAGGGGGGGGGGGGGATAATTTAATTTTCTGCGTGGTATGGGGGTGAGTATTTTCATTTTCTGAGATTATAAAATTCGTAGAAGATTCGTAGAGGAAATGAATATTTTCAATCTTCTTTTTTTTGGGAATCATAAATCGTCGGTGTGTGTGTCTTCGTTTTCGTATCCTTGGGGTCGTAAGGTCGTAGGAGTGAATGTATTCGTTTTCTTTTCTTTAGAGTCCTAAGGTCGTAGTGTTTTTTTCTCTCTCTATAACGCCAACAAGTTTAGCGTTGCATGAGGTTGCATATATTTACATTTTTCTTAAATAAATGTCCGTCCTATTTCCTACAAGGACTTAATCTTCTGTTCCTTCTGGAAAAAAAGGGCGAAGATGATTTCCAGACAAATCCTTGTTAATCGCATGACAAAGCAACAAAATTACAAACACTCAAAAAAAAAAAAAAAAAAAAAAAAAAAAAAAAAAAAACGCAAGGTAACAAAAATATGCGGTTGCTTAGCCTGAGAAAAGCATTAAAGTACGAATACATATTAACCCTCCCTCCCCATTTCCCAATTAACCCATTAACCCACCCCCTAAAACACACACACACACACAAAAACAAAACAAAAAAATACTAAAAACACACAATGGGACGTGAAAAGAGATCATTCCATTACCCGAGTAACACACCCGAAGAGCGTGTCCTTGCCCGGGGCCTCAGCAACCTAACCTTTGTATACCCCCTTCCCCCTTCCCCCTCCCCCCTCCCCCCTTCCCCTTCCCCCTCCCCCCTCCCCCCTTCCCCTTCCTCCTTCCCCTTCCCTTCCCCAGGCTATCTCTACCGTTAAAGAGCCATTATAATAACACCCGAGAGACATTCACGTACCTCAGAATTTCCTATTTAATTTTTTTTAAGGTTGGAAATCAAGGGTGTCCGAAGAACTCGAGATTTTCAGTAGGTTAGGCGCAAAAGGGGGGGTTTGATCTCTTTCTGGCGGGGTCTGTGGCATTACGCTTGTATTTTTTTTTTCTTTCTTTCTTGTCAGTAAGACCTTCAAAGATGGCATTCGATTCTCTAAGTTGCCGGAAGGGAAAGAAGCATGCTATTCAGTTGATTAATTCAGCCGAGGTTTTGATAGTCACTGGTTAAGCAATTTCGATTCATATTCATTTCGAAAGTGAGTCATAGATGGATGAATCAAACTCGAATTATATTTAGGTTTGAATTTCACGTTACGATTTGTAAATTTGGTTTATTGTGTTATTGGTTTAATAGGAAAGTATATGAGAGTTGCTAAATGATATGTGATATTGGAAGGTATATATTTATCGTGTAATTTTATGCTATTTGTAGTTTTGGGATCAGTCGCTGATAATTCAATTTATATTCATTTTTTTATGCAATGTTGTTGAAATTGAATAAGGGAAATTATGGTATTGAGTGAAATGTATAATCATAAACAAACAACAACACAGAATACACTTTCTACTTAAACAAACAAAAAAAAAATACACCAAGGAAAAAAAAACAAAAAAACAGAACGTAACAAAGCAAAAGAAAACCACACGCAAAAAAAAAAAAACTACCAAAACGAACAACAAATCAATTTCTTAAAGCAATTCTTTATCCAACTAAAGACATAACAAAAGCCATGACAAAAGCACTCGACCAATCAGCTGGCGCGCCCGACGTCACGACTCGCGCCATGTTGTAAGCGAGTAAAAGTTCGTTGAGTTGTTTGCAATACTTTGTCCTTTTGGTGTTTTTTTTTAGAGTAGATTATTAGATTCTTATTTTTCTAGCATGATTGTTAGATGTTTTCGAGTAGGTTCTTTTCGTTATTTAGGTTATTTGAGGATAATGTGAAAGGGTATATATATGATCTTGTCACGGAACGGTATCTGATCAAGGGGGATTATATTCAACCTTGGCAAGCCTAAGAAAAGAAAAAGAAAAAGGAAAAAAAAAACACAGTACACCCAACAAAAAGAAAAAAAAACCATACATACAGAGATAAACAAAAGAAAAAAAAAACAATAACCTCGATGACGCGTATCTCTGCCCGAAGTCCGACAATCAGTGACGGATCTGAAATGTCCCTCCGCGTGGAACAGAACGGGTCGAATCGAACGCCATGAAAGAGATTCGAATCCTTTTCCACCCTCAGAGTACATACATGATAAATGTCTCTTCCAAGGCGATCGAGTCTCTCTCTCTCTCTCTCCTCACACACTCACACTGTTTGCTTCTTTTTTTTTTTACTCCTTTTAAGTGTGTGCGTTTTCTCTTTTCGTTTTTTTCTTTCTTTTTGCGCGCGTAGGTATGAATGGGAGAATGGCTAACCTTGTTGTGTAGGCCGACTTTTTGGTGGGCGTTTGGGTGTTGGAGAAGGAAAATGGGAGGTCTTTTTTGTTTTTGTTTTGGATTACTCTCTGTCTGTCTGTTTCTTTCTGTCTCTTGTCTTTCTCTCTTTCTCCCTCCCTCCTTCTCTTTCTATTTTTTTTCCTCTCTATGTCTTTCTCTCCCTTTCTCCCTACCTCTCCTCCTCCCTCTCTCCTTTCCTTCCTTCCCACTCCCTTACTCCCCCCTCCTTCTCCCTCCCTCCCTCTCCTTTCTCCTCCCCATCCCCTCCTCCCTATATCTCTTCTCCTCCTTCCCTCCCTTCCCCCTCTCTCTCTCCCTTTCTCCCTTCCACTCCCATCCTCCCTTACCTCCCCTCTCCCTTTCCATCCTTCCCTCCCTCTCCCTTCTTCTCCATCCCTCTCTCCATTCCCCTCCCCTCTCCTCCCTCTCTTTCTTCCCTTCCCCCTTCCCTCCCTCTCTCTCCCATCCCCTCCCCTCCTGCCCCCCCTCTCTCCTCCTTCCCCTTCCCCTCTCCCTCCTCTCTCCCTCCCCTCCCCTTCCCCTCTCCCTCTCCCTCCCGATGTAACGGCTGTCAAAAAGACAAAAGATAAACGGCCATTGATAATCTGCTCTTGAAGAAATTCGATTTTTTTTTCTCCTCCAGTAAAGATTTCATATATAAGAAATTTACGG
>BOPN01001449.1:142500-150000 GCA_017312705.2 Penaeus japonicus
GGTGTGTGTTGTGTGTTGTGTGTGTGTGTGTGTGTGTGTGTGTGTGTCTGTCTGTCTGACTGTCTGTCTCTAGTGAGGATGATTATAATACTAATGATAGCATGAATGATCAACGATAATGATTTTTTTAAAGATAATGTTAATACTGATAATGATAATAATTAAAACTGATCTGATGATTATAATAATGAAGATGAGAATTTGATACTGATGACACTGATAGTAATAATGGTAATGATAATAAAGATAATAATAGTAATAAATATAATGACAATAACTATAATGATGGTAGTTGTAGCAGTAGTAATATTGATGATGATAATAGTAGTAAGTAGTGATAATGATAATGATGACAGCAGTAATAGTAGTAGAAATACTGATTATAATAATGATACTAGTGATAATGATAATGATGATAATATAAATGATAATGATAATAATATTAACAATAATGATGATAAAAAATGATAATAACAACAATGATAATGATAACAACAATGAAAATAAAAACAACAACTAAAACAACACAAGCAAAAAAAAAACAAGAGCATAAGAATATGAATTTCCTTTGTTTGAAAATCATTTAAAATCATTTCTGACGTTTTTCCCCCCACTATCGGCTCGGCTCGTCAACATTCCAGCCATATCTCTGTCTGTGGGAATTGTCTTTACATTTATGCTAATGACTCGCTTTTCGTCTTTGTTTCGTGTGTGTGTTTGTGCGTGTGTTTGTTTGTTTATGTTTTTGTCAATTACTTTTCTTTCTTTCTCTTTATTGGTCTTTCTCTACTCTCTCTCTGTTTCACGGTCTTTCTCTCCTCTCTCTCTCTATCTCTTTCACTGTTTTTCTCTCTTCTCTCTCTCTCTCTCTCTCTCTCTCTCTCTCTCTCTCTCTCTCTCTCTCTCTCTCTCTCTCTCTCCTTCCCTCCCTCTCCCTCCTTCCCTCCCTCCTTCTCCCCCCTCCTTCCCCCCATCCCTCCCTCTCTCTCCCTCCCTCCCTCCCCCCCTCCCTCTCCCTCCCTCCCTCCCTCCCTCCCTCTCCCCCTCCTTCCCTCCCTCTCTCTCCCTCTCCCCCTTCCTCCCTTCAGCCAAGCCTCCATGAGGAAGACCCCTGGAGACGCGGCGGCTTTGTCAGAAAAATTGCAATAGTTCAGCAACTAGCAATGAGGAGGATGCTAAGATTAAAAGTCAAGGGCGGGCGTGTCCAAGGAGAGAGACGAACCACCCGCAAAAAAAGAAAGAAAGAAAAAAAGAATAAATGAAAGAAAGAAAGAGCATGGGATACATTTTGATTACATGACGTTTTTTTTTTTTTTTTTAATTTTTTTTTTCATGTTGTGAGGGAGGTTGCGAGGAACCTGTTTGGGAGATGATATTGAAGGTCAGGATGTGTGTGTGTATACGCATGTACACTTACACAGATATTTATACATATATATATATATATATATATATATATATATGTATATATATATATATATATATATATATATATATATATATATATATATATATGTATACATATACACACACACACACACACACACACACACACACACACACACACACACACACACACACACACACACACACACACACACACACACTCACACCTATACGCATATAAATAAATGTTACAATAAAAATGAAAAGGAAAGGCGAATCGTCATGACCATGAGGGTTTGTACCCAATTATTTTTTTCTTTCCACCTTTTGAAGGACAGTAATGAAGACGAAGGCGTTCTTTCGCGCCAAAACGCAGGAAGGTTAACCGTCTCGCGCGTCCGGCCTTGTTGAACGCACCTTCATGGCGACAGAAAAGGCGCTTGGATATCGTATTTGGTTACTTTTCTCTAGATTTTGTATTTGTTATTGTTTTTGGAGGGTTTCTTATATTTATTTCTTGGTAAATGCAATTACTGGAATGGAGTACGAAGTAATAAGAAGACAGGATGTGTTGCTAGTACGGTTTTGTTGAACGCACCCTCTCTATCGCTTGCCATTCATGGAGGCACAAAGGGCGCGGGGTTATGATATTTGGTCACTTACCTTGGGACATAGTTCTTCAATCTTTTTTCTTTCTCTCTCTGCCGATTGCGATATAGGTTTACCCATTGTGAAATGGGCTTAGTAACAGATATATTCCTCCATTCTTGTTTTCTGAATATCTAAATAGGACTAGACGCGTAACATTTTTGGCCAAAATGGCGCCCTCCGCACCGACCGAATCCACAACAAACTTACATTTTCCCCAACTTTCCTATCCTATAAGTGATCATTTATTTATTTATTTGTTCGACCAAACATTTCTTGGAATTCCTCCAGCTGTAAACGTCTTCTAGCAAGCGTTAAATCTTCGTCAAGCGGGAAACTGAGATACTATAAATATCGTCTCAAAGCAGCCATTTTTTCACGCTCTTCGGAAAGCCAAGGACAGGTACAAGAAATTCGTTAGCGAACTGCATATATAACCTTCGAAGTGATGGAGCCCATTAATTAGACTCGTTTAAAATGTGGTGTGTGAGAGACAGAGAGAGAGAGAGAGAGAGAGAGAGAGAGAGAGAGAGAGAGAGAGAGAGAGAGAGAGAGAGAGAGAGAGAGAGAGAAAAGAGAGAGCGAGAGCGAGAACCTGTGTGTGTGTGTGCGTTTGTGCATGTACGTGCGTGTGTGTATGTGTGTGTGTGTGCGTGCGTGTTCGTGTGTGTGTGTATGTGTGTGTATCTATGAGTGTGTGTACGCTTGTGTGTGAGTGCGTGCGTGTTTTACGAATCTGGTTTTCCTTATCCATTGATGTCCCCCTGAGATGCCGGTTGTGTGGTGTGCTTTTATGCCTTGACTCGTTACGAGAATGGCTGTGTTGTTTGTAAAACTGACCATAATAAAGATAGCAAAGTGATAAAGGAAAAAAAGGGGGGGGGAGAGGAGAGGCAAAGGGGAGAGAGAGAGAAGCGGAAGGAGAAGGAAAGGGGTGGAGGAGAGAAGGGAAGAAGAGATGGAGGAAAATGGAGAGAGGAAAGAAGGGAGGTAGAGCGGAAAAAATAAAGGAAAAGGAAGAAGATGAAGAAGAAGAAGGGAAAGGGGGAGGGGGAGGAGGAGGAGGAGGAGGAAGAAGAAGAAGAAGAAGAAGAAGAAGAAGAAGAGGAAGAGGAAGAGGAAGAGCAAGTGCAAGAGGAAGAAGAGGAAGAGAAAGAGGAAGAGGAAAATAAGTAAGGGGGAGGAGGGAGGGGGATAGTAGGAAGGGGGAGGTCTAGGTAAGGAACAAAGAGAGAGAGAGAAGAGGGTGGAAGAGGGGGAGGACTAGGAAGGAACAAGGAGAGGGAGAGAAGAGGAGGACGGGGGAGGGGAGGGGAGGGGGGGACGCGGGGGGAGCGCCATTTTCGGCCCGCCAAAAGCAAACTGCCCAAGGTCAGAGTTGCACGCGAGGTTAGGCATGTGGTGGAATGGTAGTTTGCATTCGCTCAAGGTCACGGCTCCTCCCAGTAACAGAGGGCGAAGTTCATGTTTGATAATTTGGTGTAGAGGGAGAAGGGAGAAGGAGAGGGTGAAGGGAGAAGGGGGAAGGGAGCAGGGAGAAGGAAAAAGGAGGAGGGAGAAGAAGATGGAGATGGAGAGGGAGAAGGAGATGGAGTGGGACAAGGGACAAGGAGTAGGGAGAGGGAGAAGGAAGAGGGACAGGGACAGGGTCAGGGACAAGGAAGAAGGAGAAAGAAGGGAGAGTGAGAGAGAAGAGAGAGGGAGAGAGAAAAGAGAGGGAGAGAGGGAGGGACGGAGGATAAGGTAAGTGGAGAAAAGGGAGATGGTGATTGCTATAAACCGTTAAGGGAGGGTGATTTCAGGGAGGGATCTGGGAACCTGGAGCCCTTACACCCTTTCCAGTGTCCTCTCTGAACTTTGGGTGTTCCGGAGGGCGAGGGAGAAATTAAGGGCGTGTGTGTGTGTGTGTGTGTGTGTGTGTGTGTGTGTGTGTGTGTGTGTGTGTGTGTGTGTGTGTATGTGTGTGTGTGTGTGTGTGTGTGAGTGAGTGCCAAGAACAGTAACCATGATAATAACCACTTAAAAATCAGAAAACAAATCATGATAACCATCATAAATAACATAGGAGAATAAGAATTATATATCACACAGATAGAAAAAAGGAATCCCGAAAAAAGCAGATTTAATAATTCAATACAGATTTAATAAAAAAAAACATTAAAAAATCTAATACACACGAAAACACCCCACATTTGACACCAAGCAACCCGCTCCACATCTCAGCCCACGAGTTCGGACCCGATACCACCCACGCCCTCAGATACCAAGGCTAAGAAGGAGCTTGGTATCAGGCCGAAAGCACCCCGCGCTCTTGCCGGGGGCTGGGCATGGTGCCAAAAGGGGGGGGGGCGGAATAACGTGGCAGTTCTGGATCACATGGCGATGCTTGCCTATTGTCAAGAGAGAGAGAGAGAGAGAGAGAGAGGGAGAGAGAGAAAAGAAAGAGAGAGAGAGAAAAGAAAGAGAGAGAGAGAAAAGAAAGAGAGAGAGAGAGTGAGAGAGAGAGGGAGAGAGAGAGAGAGAGAGAGAGAGAGAGAGAGAGAGAGAGAGAGAGAGAGAGAGAGAGAGAGAGAGAGAGAGAGAGAGTGAGAGAAAGGGGAAGGAGGGAGGGAAGAGGAAGAGGAAGAGGGAGAGGGAGAGGGAGAGAAAAGAGAGAGAGAGAGAGAGAGAGAGAGAGAGAGAGAGAGAGAGAAATCGGTATGGATGTCGGATGGTGTTCGTATTAATTAGTTTTTTTTTTCTTTATTATTATTTTTTTCTAATTCGTTTTTTTTTCTTTTTATATTTTTTTTCTTGTCTTTCTTCTCTCTCTCTTTCTCTTTCTCTCTCCCCCTCTCCCTCTCTCTCTCACTCTGCCTTCTATATCTCTCTCTCTGTCATTATCTTTTCTATATTCATACATTCATTCATTCACTTTCCTTCTTATTATCAATTATATTACGCGATTAGTGATACATTTTTAATATCGTTTTTGCCTCCTGTTTAAAATTCGTCTTTTGTTGTGTAATTGAATATTTTTTTTATTTATTACTATCTCAAAAAAAAAAAAAAAAAAAAAATCGTTATTAGAGTCATGTTATTTTTGTTCTCCTGTGTTGTTTATTCGATTCTACATTGAGTTTTGTTTTAATGAAGTCCCTGTCAGTTTGATTGTCTTACCGGCATTCGTATGTTTATTCGGTTGCGCATTCTCATAAGAATTCTTGTTCTTTCTCTTTGTTCCTTCTTGTTCTTGGTCTCCTCCTCCTCCTTCTTCTCCCCCCTTCTCTTCTTATGATTATTGTTCTTATGATTCTTCTTCTTCTTCTTCTTCCTCCTATTCCTCCTCCTCCCTCCTCCTCCTTCCTCCTCCTCTCGCTCCTCTTCGTCTTCCTCCTCCTCCTCCTCCTTCTCCACCTCCTCCTCCTCCTCCTCCTCCTCCTCCTCCTCCTCCTCCTCCTCCTCCTCCTCCTCCTCCTCCTCCTCCTCCTCCTCCTCCTACCTTAAACCCCATCTCAGTGACTAAGACTAAGTAAGGACAGGTGAAGGTGAAACTGTCCTCAGGGTCAAATTCTCCTTTCCTTTGTCCCCCCTCCCTTCCCCTCCCCCCCACTCTCGCTCTTTCTTCCCCTCTTCTATCCCCCCTCCCTACCCCTTCCCCCCTCCCCCTTCCTAATCCTCTCGCTCTTTCTTCCCCTCTTCCATCCCCCCTCCCTTCTCCTTCCCCCCACTCCTCTCACTCATTCTTCCCCTCTTCCATCCCCCTTCCCCCCCCCTCTCTCTCTCTCTCTCTCTCTCTCTCTCTCTCTCTCTCTCTCTCTCTCTCTCTCTCTCTCTCTCTCTCTCTCTTTCTCTCTCTCCCTCTTCCTTCTTGCTTTATCCTGTCTTTCCTTCTCCATCTCCTTTAATCTTTCATTCCCCTCTCCCTCTCGCCTCTTCTTTCGTGCCCCTTCTCCCTCTCCCATCCCCCCTTTCCCTCTTCCTTCTTATTTCATCCCCACTATTCCTCTCTTTTCTTGTGCCTTCCTTCCTCTTCTTTCTTCTCATTTCGTCCCCTTTTCCTCCCTGTCCTTCTTGACTCTTCCCTTCCTCCTCACTTTCCCTCTCATCTTTCTCTCTATCTTTCTCTTTCTCTCTCGCTCTCTCTCTCTCTCTCTCTCTCTCTCTCTCTCTCTCTCTCACTCACTCACACTCTCTCTCTAACTCCCTCTCCCTCTCACTCTCCCTCTCTCCCCTCCCCCTCCCTCACCCTCTCCCTCCCCTCCCCCCTCTTCTGACCCTACATCGTGGAAGGTCAAGCTTGCTCCCTCTTCTCTCTGATCCCGGCTGTAGGATCAAGGCAAGGTTGTATAGTACCCTAAGGGACCTCTATTCAGTTTGATGTATTTTTTCTTGCTTATCTCTTTCAATATGTTTTTTTTTTTCTCTTGTTTATCTGTTTCGATATTTTTTTCTCGTGTTTATCTGTTTTAAATTGTTTTTTTTTCTTGTTTATCTCTTTTAGTATGTTCTTTTTTCTTGTTTATTTCTTTCATTATATTATTTTTTCTTATTTATCTCTTTTAATATATTCTTTTCTCTTGTTTGTCTCTTTTATGTTTTTTTCTTGTTTATCTCTTTCAATATATTCTTTTCTCTTGTTTATCTCTTTCAATATATTCCTTTTTTGTTGATCTCTTTCTCTGTCTCTGGTTGCTTCTCCTTCTCCCTGTCTCTTTTTGTCTTTCTTCTATTTTTTTTCTTTTTTTTTTTTCTTTCCTTTCTTTCTGTGTTTTTTTTCCCCTCAATCTCTCTTTTTTCTTTCTTTTCTCTTTTTGTGTCTTCTCTCTCCTTCTCTGTCTTTTCTTTTCTCTCCATTCACCTCTCTCTCTCTCTCTCTCTCTCTCTCTCTCTCTCTCTCTCTCTCTCTCTCTCTCTCTCTCTCTCTCTCTGTCTCTCTCTCTCTCTCTCTCTCTCAAACCAATAACTATGTTGTTGTAAAATTAATTAAGAATTAAAGGCGGAGGAAACGAAGACAAGACAATAGACAAAACATGTGAATGAAGAGAGCAGGAAACCAAGATATGATTAATTGAAAACGCGGAAAATAATTAACAGACTGTTAATGAATGAGAAATCTCTCTCTCTCTCTCTCTCTCTCTCGCTCTCTCTCTCTCTGTCTGTCTCTCTCTCTCTCTCTCTCTCTCTCTCTCTCACTCTCCTATATCTACGACCTGTAAAACGGACAAGTAATAACCCACTGACATTCTCACTGTAGAACAAGCCATGAGTGAGATTGAATAACCTAATTAAACAAGACATGAACTTGATTTGTGATCTTCATCAGTGTCTATATTAATATTTTGTGTCTATATTAAGTGTTCGATTCCCCCTGAAGATATTAGAAGGAAACGCGTGTATTACATATTTTGGTTTTGTGAAATTAAGTGCGTGTTTGTATCGTGCTTACGTTTGTATTTCTAAGGAAGGTGTGACATCGAAAAATAA
>BOPN01001449.1:170000-177500 GCA_017312705.2 Penaeus japonicus
AAGAGAGAGAGAGAGAGGGAGAAAGAGAGAGAGATAGGGAGAGGTAGAGAGAGAGGGGGAGGGATAGGGAGAGAGGAAAAGAAAGAGACAGAAAAGCAGAAACAGAGAAGCAAAGACAGAGAACCTCAAGAAACACCCATTTCACAACATCATTCATATAAACAAACCAGTCTATTTTTGGAACCCTGCGACCTTTGCATGGCAACTTTGCACAGCGATACAGCAACCTTGGGGACGCTCGTGAGATAAAATGTCAACCAATTTGGATTACTCTTGCACCAGCAAAGGCAAAGACAGATAAGGCTGGACACAAGTAACACGTTTTCTTTCATTTGTTGAGGTTTTGAGGTTCTGTTACGGTGAACTGAAGAAATCATCAATATAATCATTCAATTATTTTTTTTACTATTGTTATAACTTTTTGTTGTTGTTGATATAATTATTATTTGTATGTTTTTTTTTTTTATTTGCTTATATTGTTTTGATATTGTTGTTATAATTTGATTTTTTTTATTGTTTTTGTCATCAATATCATTATATTACATCACCCTTTTCTTCTTATTCTTAGTATCATCACCGCGGTCGTTAACGCCACCACTACCACATTCATTATCATCACCATTATCATCATTATTTTCTCATTCGAACGAGCTAAGTTCTTCTAAGTCCTTCTAAGCGCCTAACTTAGTCTAGATCAATCTTCACTTTGTTTACATTGAACCGATAGTGCATGAAGACACATGATTGTACACTTAATTAAGGCTAAGAGACCGTGCTCTGATCACTGATAACGCAGCCCTGTTTATTCCTCGAGTCCTCTTATGCCTCTATCCTCTCCTCTCCTTCTCCCTTTCTCCTTCCTCCTTATCTCTTTCGTCCCCCCTTCTTCCTTCTTCTTCGGCTTCTTCCTCGGCTCTCCTCTTTATCTTCTCTTCCCTCTTTCTCCTTCTTTTCTCATTTCCCTTTCTTTCTCCCACCTCCCTCCATCTTTACTCCTCCGTCCTTCCCCACTTCCTACCTCCCCACATCCCCCCCTCCCTCTTCCCTCCCACCTCCTTCCTCGCCTCTCTCTCACCTCTCCACCTCTCCCCCCCCCCCTCCCTTTCCTCCTCATCTCCCTTCCTTTCCCTAACCTTCCTCCTTTCTTCTTCCTCTTACCCCCTCCTCCTCCCTCCTTCCTTCCCTCCCCCTCCCTCCTTCCTCCCTCCCCTCCCCTCCTCTTCCCTCCTCCCTCCCCTCCCAACTCCTCCCTCCATCCCTTCTCACCTCCTCTTCCACCCTTCCCCCTCTCCTCTCCTCTGCCAAATGTCATATCTCCCGAGTTGTCAGTCAATCGCGACATTGATAAAGTCAACAACCCTGTTTCTGCGGCGCTATTATTTAGAATTTGTCAGCCACGATAGTCAGGTTGAATCATCGGTTAGTTGTTTGGCGGTTTAAAAGAAAGAAAGAAAGAAAAAAAAAACTACCTTCGTTGAGTACATAGACTTGTGGGGAATTATACACACACACACACACTCACAAACACACACACACACACACACACACACACACACACACACACACATATATATATATATATATATATATATATATATATATATATATATATATATATATAGAGAGAGAGAGAGAGAGAGAGAGAGAGAGAGAAACATCAATATCAAATGGGCAAGGCTTACATAGCTGAATTGTGTTATCTTATAGATGGAATTAACTGTTTTATTTATTTTTTTTTTCTATACTACTATCCATATGAACATCCAACACACCCAACCATTCCAAAATAACAAATCTAACCTCTACAAATAATGAACAAATGAATAAAATTACTCAAGACAACAATAGTCATAACAATTAATCAAAAAAGAAAAGAAAAAAAAGGAAAAGTCACAATACGTTTTCTTTCACCCAAGCGCTAACTCAAGTATTTTCTCCACAGATAAGCTTCTTGCCAATGGAGTGGAGGTCGTACTCGAGAGTGAGTCTTCATTACCTCGAGGGCGTTCATACAGTATCCAGGAACTTCTCTTTGTCGACTATGAAAGGGTGAGTAATAATGGCATCGGAAGGATATTGGAAATTGATATGTAATGAGGGTGACAGTTTTAGTTAGATGAGAGCAAATGTAGATAGGAAATTTATGTGTGTATATATATATATATATATATATATATATATATATATATATATATATATATATATATATATATATATATGTATGTATGTATATATATCTCTACCTCGATGGGGTCCTGTGGAGATTGTAAGTAAATTGAAAATTGATATATGAATAGGTTTGATTAGTATAAAATGAGGATGAGTTTATTTTTTAAATCTTTTATAATCACATTTTTTTTATTCCTAAAGTTGTTTTTCTTTGTATATGTTATCGATATTTTTCTTTATTTATCTTGAGAATCCTGTCATATAACCCAATTAAGCCCCCTCCTTCCACGCAGAATCTGATCAAACCTAACCTAATTAAACTAACCTAACCTAACCCAACCCAACCTAACGTAACGTAACTTAACCTTACCTAACTTAACCTCACGCAGAATCTGATCAAACCAAACCTAACCTAATCTAACTAAACCCAACCCAACGTAACCTAACCCAACCCAACCTAACCTAAACCCAACCCAACCCAACCTAACCCACCCCACCCCACCCCAACCCATCCCCAACCCACCCCACCCCAACCCAACCCCCAAACACCCATCATCTAATCCCCACTCCCTCACTTTTTCTCCTGCAGGTGGAGGAGCTGCTGGCCCAACACGGAGACCTCGAGACCGCCCCTCTGCTGGGAAGCCCTTGGCCCACTTCGCAGTTCCTTTCTCACCTTCTGGAGCGAGTTGAGCAGGACCCTCGCACCACTTTCTTCGCCGAGTACCTCAACTACACCAACTTGGCTTATCTTCTCCCCGGAAGCGATGGTGAGTGAGGACGGAAGTCTGGTTTTGCTCTGGCTTTGTTTTGCTTTGTTTTGTTTTGTATTTTTTTGTTTTTGTTTTGTTTTTTGTATTGTCTGTTTGTTTTACTTGTTTGATGTTTTTTTCTCTCTTTTTTTGTCTGTTTTTGTTGTTGTTTTGTTTTGTATTTTTTGTTTTTGTTTTTTTTGTATTGTCTTTTGTTTTACTTGTTTAGTGATTTGTCTTCTTTTTTTTCTTTAGTGTGTATTTGATGTAGTTGAATATTTATCTATATGTCTGCCTGTTTATCTAAATCTGTATATATATATATATATATATATATATATATATATATATATATATATTCATATATATATATATATATATATATATATATATATATATATATATATATATATTTATATATGTATGTATATATGAAGACATATTTTTATAATATTGTTATAATCTCTCAGTGATCTGTTCTCCAGTCTATTTTTACATATTTCAATAATACACAGACAAAATCGCAACTAAACCAACTAGCCACAAAACGACCAGATTACAACCTCATGAAAAAGAATAGTCAAATAAAATAAAAACAAAATAGATAAGTAAACTAAAATAAGAATAAAAGAAAAAAAACGAAAGAAAAATCACCTACCTACGACTTATCTTACAAGCAAAAAAAAAAAAAAAAAAAAAAAAAAAAAAAAAAAAAAAAAAAAAAAAAAAAAAAATTAAAGAAAGAAAGAAAGAAAAGAAAAGAAAAGAAAAGAAAGAAAGAAAGAAAATACCTTCTCACTTCCCCTCTTTTCCCGTCACAGACAACCTGGATCCCCTCAAATACACCGCCTTCGTGCCCAGCAACAGCGCCCTCGCCGGAATGCTCTACGCCGACGCCCCCGACCCATTCCAACTCGACGGCGTCTTGAGGGATAACCTCATCCTCAATCACTTGGTCCAAGGACGACTGTACGAGGACGACCTTCAGGATGGCCTTACGCTCTCCAACCTGGCTAACAACACCTTCACCGTCTCAAGGGGACCTGGTAAGAGATGTGGGGTTTGTGGAGGTTGGAATAGGAGTTAGAATCGAGAAAGGAAGGATTTGTTGTTTATTATTTCCTGGGGTGTAAATTGATGAATAAGTTAATTATTTATTTGTGTTTAAGAGTTGAAAAGGGATGTATTTGAAATTTCGATGGTTATATTGATGGAATATGATATATTGCAGTGGTGTGAATATTATTAATTTTTGTTATTAGAAAATTAAAGTATGAAAAGTAATAACTTATGTTACAAGTTACCATCACTTAATTCCTAATATTGATATTATTAATCAGCTTTCGAAAACATCCTGTTACATCAGATATCATTAATAAGATACACGTCTATGCTTTCGATAATATCACAAAAAATAACAAATATATAAACCCCCACGCCCACCCACACACACCCCCATCCACCCACACACCCCACCCCACACCCACCCACAAACCCAATCATAACCCCACCACCACCCCCTATCCATCCAACCCACACCCCCCACCCATCCCAACCCACCTCCCCCTACACCCAACCTCCCCTTCCCATCCCACCCACCCACCCATCCCCACACACCCACCCTCACCTCCCCACCCACCCATCCACAAACCCAATCACAACCTCAAAATAATCTCTCTCTCTCTCTCTCTCTCCCTCCAGACGGAAGCATACAAGTCGACAACGCAACGGTGATCGAGTCTCAAGTGTTCATTTACAACCTGGGGATCGTGTACCTTATCGACGGCGTTATTGGCGTTACTGACCAGGACGTTGTCAGGTCGATTAATAAGTTCCCGGATCTTATTTTGGACGAACCGACTGAGGTATGTGTGTGTGTGTTTGGGGGGGGGGGGGGATTGGATACTCCTGCGCGATTTGCTTTTGTTTTTGTTGTTTATTAATTTAAGGATGGGGGATTGGATACTCCTAAGCGATTTACTTTTGTTTTTTGTTTTTCATTTTAAGGATGGGGGATTGGATACTCCTGTGCGATTTGATTTTGTTTTTGTTGTTTATAAATTTAAGGATGGGGGATTGGATACTCCAGAGCGATTTGCTTTTGTTTTTGTTGTTTATAAATTTAAGGATGGGGGATTGGATACTCCTGTGCGATTTGTTTTTCTAATGCATTTGTGCATTTGGGTTTTGGTTTATTGGTGTTGTAATGAGGATTGGATGATGATGATAATGATAATGATGCTGATAATATTGATAACAGTTGCGGTCATGATGATAATGTAATAGTGATAGTGACTATTATGATTATTTAATATTATCATATCATTGCTATCACGTTGCAATGACAATAGTAATAGTAATAGTAACAGTAGCATTATCAGTAGTAGTAGCAGAGGTAGTAATATTAATACAACTTATACCAATAATAATAGTAATAACAGTAACTATCCCTTAAGTACCTCTCACCTAATTTCCTTCCCTTCCCTTCCCTCCTTGCAGGAAACATCATCGAGCCCCCCAGACGCCCTCGACGACTTCTTCGGCTTCACGACCGACCTGTCTGCTTCGACCCCGTCACCCAGAACGACCCCACGACCCTTCCGACCTCGTCCCACGACCCCCAACACTCCCAACAGGCCTGCGACGACCACCACCCCCACCCCGAAGACCACCACGACCACGACCACTACCACGACTCCACGACCCACGCCCACGACCCCAAGGATTAGATTCGAAACACGCACCGAAATCAGCATATCTCGACGAATCAACGACGGGGAAACCGAGCCGGTGCCAGTGAGCGCAAGTTGATGGGCTTAGTTGGTTCTCCTTCAGGGAATAGACATATATATATATATATATTTCTGGTATTGATGCTATGTTATTGTATAAATTAAAATGTTGAGTCCTAAACAGAAAGAAAGAGAAGAAAGGAAAATGAATAAAAATAAAAAAAATAAAATAAACAACACAAAAGTGTGGTTGTGGATATCCCACAAAATTATCATTTTGAATCTGAATCTGGGGATATATATGTTTTTTTTTTGCGTAAGACCTCAACTTTTAGTAAATGCCTATTCCATATCTTGTATGCGTGTTATTTTTTAGTGTACGAAAGTATAAAGTTTGTTCAGTGTGGAAGAACATTTTTTGGAAAAAATCTTTTTTTCTTTGTAAAGCGTGTATGAGCGTTTGTCAGTTGCACCGAGCATTGGTCATAAAATTAAACCCATGTCTATTTAAAATGCTCTGATATGAAAGAATTCTAATGTTCAAATGTGATATATCAGTTATTCACAAGTATGCAAGCTTTTTATTCTGTCGTTTATTTTGTATTTTGTATATTCTATATGTGCATCATTTTTTTATAATCTTGTGAGTGTCATGTCAAGATTTACAATATCTACATCAGTTTAGTGATGATTAAGAGTGTGTTATTGACTTATATTCTTACAAGTAAATAATACCATGTGTACAAGGTGTTTTTATGATGTCCTTCATTCATTCCAATGATGTTTTTCTAAAGGTCTGAAAGGTTCAGAAAGTTGACATTATATAAATCTACCAATATCTCTCTCTGTATGTCTCTCTATCTCTTTCTCTCTCCCTCTCTCCCCCCATCTCTGCCTCCGTCTCTCTGTCTATCTGTCTCTCTCTGCCTCTGCCTCTCTTTTTATCTCTCTCTCTGTGTCTCTCTGTCTATCTCTCTCTCTGCCTGTCTCTCTCTCTCTTTCTGTCTCTCTCTCTGTCTCTCTCTCTCTCACTCTCTCCCTCTCTCTCACTCTCTCCCTCTCCTTCTCCTTCTCTCTCTCTCTCTCTCTCTTTCTTATTCTATTTCTGCATGAATTATGATACCTATTCCCTTGTAAATATTCCCCAGGGTCTACTGACATATATGACCCTCCTCTTCCACCAAAGAAGGCATTACATTGAGACTGCAGACGTATTGTTTTCATTCACTGTAATCTACTCTGTGTTATCGTGTTACCATTATCGTATTATTGTATCGTATTAAAATAATCTCACCATATACAGGATATATTTTATAAATACATACATCTATAGTTCTTCACCAGCCCGCCTTGTCAAACAAAAATGTGACACATTAAATGTTGATGCAAAATTAATATGTCATTTAGATCCTCCCTTCTTTCTACGTGTTAAGAATGGGATTAATAGTCATTGTAAGAACATGTGTGGCAGAGTCTCCTGCTAGGATGTTAATGGTAACTGGTACTTGATTCTCACTTCTGTAGATTTGCATAAAAGAACTGTATATCATGACATTCATAATACTTTATCGATTAATAAGTTCCTTTTAGTTCTTGTGCACACATTTGAAACATCAACTTAATGAAAAAACAGTTCATATTTGTCATTCAAAACTACATTCCCTTGAAGAATGGCACAGCAGAAGTACCGATTCTGTCGACAAGAAAATTAGACTAGAATATCAAGGTTACAAATAATTCTTATAGATAAAAATAAAAACAACAGCATTCACGTTCTTCTAACTTAAATGGGAGCATCTTGATTTAATTATCGTTATTTCAGGGATACAAGATATTGGGTAAAGTAA
>BOPN01001449.1:182500-190000 GCA_017312705.2 Penaeus japonicus
CTTGTAATTTTAACAAAAAGAAAAATGTGGCATGAAAGTGATTTACCCCAAGAAACATCGCCATCTGAAAGGGGTTAAAAGACATTGTCAATTCTTATGAAGTGTCTATTAACCCAATACCGCCGGCCGCAGACGGCGATTATGTAATATGCATAACGCCGGTTGCTGGCATGCGGCGTCAATCATATAACTGATTTAGGCCTATGTGTTCGAGAGCCCCGGCATTGCAGCTATGCAAAGACGGAACAGTGCTGGCGGGAATGGGTTAACAGAGCAAATGGGATTTTACTTGTACAAGATTCTGACATCAAATCAATTTTTCCGTTAAAAATACAAAAAAACAAACATACACACTGTTGAGTTTTAAAATACTTCATTCTTTTGAAGTAACATTATCAGCTTACTAGACTACTGTATCTGCTTAAAATCTAGATATCTCCACCTTTTCAAATTTACACCTTTAAAAATAAAAGGTGGTTACTGTAGGATAACCATATACACCATATCCACTCTGATAAAGGTGTAAAGCTAAAAGGTATGAGAGTCTGAGTAAGGCTACGCAGCAAGGAGATGGTTGCAGGATGGAAAGTTCAGCGCTGGGGCACACTCTTTGTTCCTTATGAATAAAACCCACCTTGAGCAGAACACTATGCCCCTTATATTGCCCATCCTTTAAAGTTACATTTCCTTTCACAGACAGATTTTGATTCTGATTTCGAGGTTTCATTCCATTCCTTGAACAACTCTCAATTATCATTTACAACTTCTTTCCCATCAAATTATAAATTATCATTCACAACTTCCTTCCCATCAATCATTAGGTGGTTTAGAAAGGTACGGAAACTGTGGTTCAAAAAGTTTACCATATCAGTCCAACTCCACACCAGGTAACGAGGAGTATCAATGATCACGATACATACTATCTGAATCTGAATATATAATGCATAGGGTGCCTATTTTTGGCACATATCACGCATATAGTTGATTTGGTTGATGGGGGGAAAGGTTTATCAAGAGGTGCTGAGAGACAAGTACTTATTTAATTCCTTTGAGAATGTGTCTGAATCTGAATATATAATAACTATGGTAGCATGATAGGCATAAATGAGACTTGCCATCCATTACCAACAATATAAATCATGACTGTAAGGTTATGAATGTAAAGTGGATAGTCTAAGGAAGAAAACAATAAAGAAAGAAGATATATATATAATAAAATATTCACAATTCATACAAAGGTAAAGAACAGAGATAAATGACAAAATATGGTCTCAGCTATCCACAGGTACCAATATCAATGCTGTAACTCGTATACATGCAACAGTAAACCAATCAGGAGCTTTAGGTGTCAATCGCACAGCTTGAGATGTCATCATTCTTGTATTATTAGAAAACCATGTATATGTTCGGCATTCATTTTCAAGTGTGCACCTGTAAGAATGTGAAGTTATACAAATACAAATTTTGCCTCCCTGACTGAGACTCGATCCCAGGTCATCAGAGTGACAATCCCGGCTACTAATCCAATAGACCGCGCGACCCACTAAAAGAGTTATCTAACCAGATGCCTTACAACTATCATGGAAATTACCTATATGCTCTTAGCAGAGAAGTGATAGCGAGGTTTCACAGACAATTCCCGTGGGCACTCGGCAGCAATGAATCAGGAATTCAAGTCGAAAATCAAGTTACCGATGTTATATCTATGTGATAAAGATGGTAGAATGCAGTAACGCATTTAACATAGAAATGCAAATTTTACCTCCCTGACTGAGACTCAAAGTTATTCCGTATTTAGTGTTCCACGTTCACTTCTAAATTTGGACTTTAACCAGGAGTTACAACTGGTTCTTGGATCTGTTTATTTGATGCAATAAAGAGGTCCATTTAGGAGGATTTTCAAAGCCCTTTCAACAACCACACTTGATATGGCAATGTTTTTTTGCACCCGAGATCTTGGCGAAGTTTTGCACTGTCTAGGTCTGGGGTGCTGGGATATATCTGTCAGAATAAGTACTCGTTGAAATGTTACTAAATTAATTCTTATTAGCAATGTCCCAAGAGCTAATGCTGTGAAAGTTGGTCTCGGCAAAGAAATAACCTCGGTATATATTTTTTTCTGAAAGTGTAATATCTCAAGTACTAATAATATCAGTGCTGATAGACTGCTTTTTTTTTTTTTTTTTTTTTTTTTTTTTTTTTTTTTTTTTTTTATAAATCCACTGTTAGCCAACTATAGAAATGATATTGGCCTCCTATAATTAAATTTATCAGGGATTTTGCATGATAAAAAGACAAATTAATAACAAAGACATATCACGCTGATATCACACAAATAAAACCTCATCTTTGACTTATTTCTCTAAATTTCTGTCCTCTACAACCCTCCTTAATAGAGTTGACAAAATTGCAAGTTACATCAAGCTCCACTAAAGCTATGCCTCCATGCCGGTCAGTGCTCCAGCAAAGGCCAACAAACTTCAACCGCGTAAGGTCTAGCGAGACAGAGCTTTGAGTGGTTCCTTGTTTGACTTTTAAAAGCGAGGGAGATCTATAAGCGCTAACTTGCTTGAATATACGTGGTGGCAAAGGGCTGGCCTTGTCAAAGAGCTGACTGTGCATGAAGGCATTATTGCTTGCTTTATGTTTCATTCAAGTTACTGCCTGTATCGTTGCTATGAGTAGTACAATTCATAAGCTATCATTAATAACCAGAATCCCTGTTTTATTATCATTTAGAAGCTTTGCTAAAGATTTCCCATCAACTTTACAAAATTCAAATATATAACAATAATAATAATTTTCGCAAAGCCGTGTTACGCAACGAATGTAGGCCTACATAATAACCTTCACATCGCATACCAGATGTTAAAACAACGCATAAATCGCATCCTAGGCATACTTCCACCTAGACACAACAAACAAAAGACAAAATATGACACAAAATGAAGAAAAATAACACTTAAAAGATAAACCAAAACCCCGCACCTCCGAGCCCCGTTATATCACCCTATCATTCCAACAACCAAACACCAAAGAACACCTTACTTGACAATGAAACACGGCCGAAGTCGAGAAAATAGACCCCGAATGGATGAAAAGGTGGATAACCAAAGGCCAAGGCTTCACCAGAGGACAAAATAAGAGGCTTCCTTGAAGGAGTTAAATTCTCACGTCTTCTGCTGAAACATTGATGGATTGTCGACATGGATCTACTTTTCTTCTATATATCCTTGGGTGTTTTTATTTGTGATTTCTTGTGGTAGAATTAGTTTTGAAGTTCTTTTTTTGTGTTTTTTTAATCTGTGGATTGATTATTTTAATGATGTAATGGGGGAGAATTGTGGTATGATGGCTACGGGCCTAAAATAAACCGGTCTTTCTGGAAAAGTGATGGGAAACGAGGGTATAAAAGGCTTAGTTTTTCGGAAAGAATATGAATTTATCGTAATATATATATAACAGAAACTGACGAAAGTTCTCGGATAAAAGAAATGCGCAAAAGACTAATAAACACCTTCAATAAACATATAAAATTAAACACTCACAGAAGAATAAACAAAATATAGATAAACATTCACATACATCCCCATAATCGACGAACATCAAAGCAAAAAAAAAAAAACTCACCACAACAGAACCCCAACAATACCACACAAAGGTAAAAAAAAAAAGAAAGAAAGAAAGAAAAAAAAAAAAGAATAGACAGAAAAAAAAAGAAAACAGAATACGTCAAAGAAAAATGAATGCGAAACAAAGCTCCGTCTCGGTGACTAAGCGACCAAAAAAGGTAAACAAACAGACGACAACACAGACCTCCCTGGGTGGTTGTGTAAAAGGTGATAATTAACCTTTTTTGGGATTAGATTTTGAAGTCTAAGGGGATTGTTGCTTCTTTTATGGTGGAGTGGTTGTTTTATATACTTTTTTTGGGTGCGTGTGGTTGGTGATATAATGGCAAGAAGGAGTTTGCACGTACGAATTTCTTTTCTTTTCTTTTCTTAAGTATTTTAATTACAGGATCTATTTAGATACTGTATTTGTTATTACGTTCTAAGGGGATTTAATATGTCATTCTATTTGAAAGTATTATCTATTCGATCTACGGTCATAGCTGAATAGTTGGACAAAAAATATAAAGTTGTATTTCTTTATTTTGAAATAATTTTCCCATTTTGATGTCTCGACACCTCAGTATTTATATTTTCTTACTTTCTCACAAAGGCGTTTGGTTATGGGCATTTATGTGTAAATTCTGTTAACTTAGAATACATTCCTGATGTCTGAATTTTTACTTCTCAGTGATAAAATAATCTGATATTATTCAATGTATATATTGCAGGTTATTAAGTGCTTTGTAAATATACTTAGAATTATGAATTTAGAAATTATTATCTTGGGAATTTGACAATTATGAAATATGGTCATGCTTGTGTCTCAATAAAGAAGAAGAAGAAAAAAGAATTAAAGTCTCAGACTTTTTTTTTCTGATGTATAACATTAGACTTGTTATTCTATAGATACATTATAGTGTTAGATATCCTCTTATGAAGTGTTGAGTTTATCACATTTCCTAATTTTTAATACTTAATGCGAGTTATGAAACACCTGCTGTTTTAAGAATAAGGCAGTCTCTCTTCACACATTTAGTAATACATTACTTGCAAGTTATAAATGAGATATGAGATTTAATTTTTGTTTTTGTTTATCAATGTATTTGTTTTCAGGAAGATGAACTGCGCAAGGCGTGTAGTGGTAACAGGATTAGGGTTAGTCACACCTCTTGGAGTGGGTGCACCCATCACTTGGTTACAGCTCACTGCAGGAAAAGTGGGCACTGCGGCTCTTACAGATCCTCGTTTTTCACAGGTTTGATTTACTTCTTTTTTCTTCAGTTGTCATATATTCTTTAGTATGTTTACCAGTTTAACTGTTAGGGAAATACATAAGAATAAACTTAACCCATTGCAGATGGGGGATGTATTTGCTTGCCCTGTCTTCAGGATGGGTTTTATTTCAGACCGAGGCAGCTTCACATAACATACTTTGACTTTCCCCCTTCTCTTTCAGTCACTCATTGTAAAACTAGAGCCATTTTTGTGTGTTTTACTTTGTCTAAAGACTTATATGTGGCTTATGACAGGCTCTATCAATACTGCAGTTGACTAAAATTGTAATATAGGATCCATATCAGCTCATTATTTTCTTTATACTCAGTGTGATAGGAGTATTGCTGTTTTATGGGAGGACAAAAAACAACTTTATTTTTTCGCATTCATGTACTGTTATGAACGAATATGAAACATATAACCATCTACAATGAAGTTAACTTGTACTTATGACAGTGAGTGCCACAGTAGAAGGCATAGGGCCACATTTTAGACACTTAGCATGGTTTGAGTCACCTTCCTCTTCTCATTCTGCCTGCACATCCTTCATCGGTGGTACTTTAGAGTAAGAGGTCATTATTTTGCTATGTGCCATCGCTCTGTAAAGATTGTGCTTGCTAGAAACTATGGATAAGTGGCATTCAAGGCTCTCTCTCCTGCTGGTGCTAGAAGAAAGTGGTGCCATCTAGGTTTTAGATGTTAGGTTTGCTTAGTATTATAGTAATTATAATAATTATTACTGCGATTGTCACTCAGTTATCACTCACTCCTTACTCATAGCACAATTAAATAGCACAGTGATCCAAAATCCCCAACGTCATGTACGTCATGACACCCATCGTCAGGCCAAAGCTCCTGTGTCATATATGTCATGACACCCATCCGTAATGGGTTTATTTTTTATTGTACTATCTTGTATATTCTCCATGATAGATATATATTTATTTTTAATATTTTGATATAAATATGTCATATGATAATTCACATCTCAAATCTAATAGACCAAAGATTAATGTTAGGAATAAAGTATTGTTCTTTCTATCATTCATTCAATTCAAAAGCATAACAACAATCTGATATGGGTAATTTAACCCTTAATAGACGTACTTATCACCTTGCCATGCTTGAATGGAGACATTTGCAACCGGTTTCAATATTCCATAGCGAGCCAAAAAATGATTGTAATGTTTTAAAGTGTCATGATGTAGATTTTGACCTGTAGATTCCACAAACACAACGTATCTTATTGTGGGGATTGCATTAGAGTAGATAGAAGTGATTGTTTAGTGCATATCATTATCAGATCATAAGGCTTTGCATCTTTTAGGGGGTAAGTCCAATGAATGGATTTTTGCATATTCCCAAGTGTTGATGTTAAGAAAATGGTTATATATAAGAAGATTATAAGAAGATAAGATATTAAAACAGATATCACATGTGTTGACGGTATAAAATTTAATCTTTTATGGTACCTAGAACAGTCATAGAAATTAGTAAATAATGATATGTCAAATATTTTTGCCGTTGTGTAGTTCAAAGATGTAACTGTAGCATCCTTAACCTTTTTGGATTAATGTGCAGAAAATGATGGCAGTATTAGTGCTATTTCTGTATAGGAAAAAATAAATTCGCAATCCTCTTTCTTGCAGATGCCATGTCGTGTGGCGGCAACTGTGCCTCGTGGAAAGGAAGAGGGACAGCTTGACCTCTCTAAACATTTTAGCCCAAGTGACCTTCGTACAATGACCCCTGCTATTGCTTATGCCTTAGTTGCAGCTCAGGAAGCTATAGAAAATGCAGGCTGGAAACCTGAGTGTCCCACAGAGCAAGAAAGAACAGGTGTGGCTGTGGGTATGGGTATGGTTGATCTCGATGATGTTCTCACAACTGGACAAGCTCTTCAGCAAAAGTACAGCAAAGTTAGCCCTTATTTTGTTCCTAGAATATTAACCAACATGGCAGCTGGACAGATTAGCATGAAGTATTCCTTTCAAGGTCCTAACCACAGCGTGTCCACAGCATGCGCCACAGGAGCTCATGCTATCGGGGACGCATTTCGTTTTATAAAGCATGGAAACGCAGATGTGATGGTGTGTGGAGGCACAGAGGCGAGCATCACACCGTTGGGCATAGCTGGATTTTGTCGACTGAGAGCTCTAGCCACGAACTTCAATGATGACCCAGAAAGAGCTTCAAGGCCATTCGATGCCAAGCGTGAGGGGTTCGTCATGGGAGAAGGGGCAGGAATTTTGGTCCTTGAAGAATTGGAACATGCTCTAAAGAGAAATGCAAATATCTATGGGGAAATTTTGGGGTACGGACTCTCAGGTGATGCCCACCATTACACTGCACCTCGAGAGGATGGAAAAGGTGCATTGAGAGCCATGAAGATGGCCATTGAGGAAGCACAAGTAAGCTTAGAGGATGTCCGCTACATCAACGCTCATGCTACATCAACGCCCCTCGGAGATGCCATAGAGGTCACCGCCATCAAGTCCCTCTTCGAAGAACATGCAGAAAATCTCCACATATCCTCTTCGAAAGGAGCTATGGGCCACTTGCTAGGTGCTGCAGGTGCTGTCGAAGCCATTATTACTCTCCTTGCTTGCCA
>BOPN01001449.1:207500-215000 GCA_017312705.2 Penaeus japonicus
AAAAAGAAAGAGAGAGAGAGAGAGAGGAAAGAAAACACCTCAATCCATTGCAAAATCTCTAGCACCAGGAAGTTGGCAACCGGAGTACAAAAAAAAAAAAAAAAAAAAAAAAAAGAAAACAAAAAGCAGGAGACAGCATCAATGCATGACATATCCGCTACTGTGAAAGTATAAAACAGCGAGACAAGAACAGCTGCTATACAGTCATTTGTTCCCGCTAACAACAGTTACACCTCCTGTGTCTTCACTCCCGGTGGATCTACTATGGGTTGCCCGCGATATATGGTGAGTGACGTCACGTGTGTGTGTGGGGGGGGGGGAGGTCTTCTGAAATTGATGGTGTGGGACTGAAATCTTGTTAGTTTTTCGATGTAGCGGCTGGATTCTTGTTATTTTTTCGATGTAGCGGATGAAATTTTGTTATTTTTTCGATGTAGCGGCTGGAATCTTGTTATTTTTTCGATGTAGCGGCTAGAATCTTGTTATTTTTTCGATGTAGCGGCTAGAATCTTGTTATTTTTTCGATGTAGCGGCTGGAATCTTGTTATTTTTTCGATGTAGCGACTGAAATCTTGTTATTTTTTCGATGTAGCGACTGAAATTTTGTTATTTTTTCGATATAGCGACTGAAATCTTGTTATTTTTTCGATGTAGCGACTGAAATCTTGTTATTTTTTCGATATAGCGGCTGAAATCTTGTTATTTTTTCGATGTAGCGACTGAAATCTTGTTATTTTTTCGATGTAGCTACTGAAATCTTGTTATTTTTTCGATGTAGCGGCTGAAATCTTGTTATTTTTTCGATATAGCGGCTGAAATCTTGTTATTTTTTCGATGTAGCGACTGAAATCTTGTTATTTTTTCGATGTAGCGGCTGAAATCTTGTTATTTTTTCGATGTAGCGGCTGAAATCTTGTTATTTTTTCGATGTAGCGACTGAAATCTTGTTATTTTTTCGATGTAGCGGCTGAAATCTTGTTAGTTTTTCGATGTAGCGACTGAAATTTTGTTATTTTTTCGATGTAGCGACTGAAATCTTGTTATTTTTTCGATGTAGCGACTGAAATCTTGTTATTTTTTCGATGTAGCGACTGAAATCTTGTTATTTTTTCGATGTAGCGGCTGAAATCTTGTTATTTTTTCGATGTAGCGACTGAAATCTTGTTATTTTTTCGATGTAGCGGCTGAAATCTTGTTATTTTTTCGATGTAGCGACTGAAATCTTGTTATTTTTTCGATGTAGCGGCTGAAATCTTGTTATTTTTTCGATGTAGCGACTGAAATCTTGTTATTTTTTCGATGTAGCGACTGAAATCTTGTTAGTTTTTCGATGTAGCGACTGAAATTTTGTTATTTTTTCGATGTAGCGACTGAAATTTTGTTATTTTTTCGATGTAGCGGCTGAAATCTTGTTATTTTTTCGATGTAGCGACTGAAATCTTGTTATTTTTTCGATGTAGCGGCTGAAATCTTGTTAGTTTTTCGATGTAGCGACTGAAATTTTGTTATTTTTATATATATATATATATATATATATATATATATATATATATATATGTGTGTGTGTGTGTGTATATATATATATATATATATATATATCATACATAAAGTTGATGGAGAAACCTCACTGTGAATCCGACGGGTGACGCAAATTTCCCCTCATATCATGGCGCATATGCAAATTATTGTCATGAAATTTGAACGATGAGCAAGAAACAGTTACATAGGGATATATGTTGCTAATTATCCATATAGTTCATTTGTCTATTGATGAGTTTGATTGTAAGTTTGCTGTGCTTTGTGTTCTCTTTGTGTATCAGAATATGGGGAAATAAACTTCGTTTGTTTGCACTTAGACGGGAGTTTCATATGCATTACTGATTATTTATCTTGTGAAACTGGTGTACAAATATATGGTTTAGTCAATCAAATGTCTGTTATATATTTTATCAGTAATATATTTTTTTTAATGAATGACAGAATTATTTGGCACATTTTTTTTTATTTCAATGTAATTTTCGCAAAAAAAAAAAAAAAAAAAAAATGTCGGAAGTGTTCACAATTTGTTATGATTATCATTATTATCATCATGGTTTATTATTAGTATCGCCGTAATTATCATCATAATTATCATTATCATTATTATTATCATTGTTACTATTTTTAATGAATTCTAATTCTAATTCTCATTATTTTTTCTGATCATTATTCTTACCCTTATTATCATCATTATCATATTTTATCATAAAATCCTCATCACAATTAATATCATTATCATTAATATTCTAACTCCCATTGACATCACTAATATAATTTCATTGTTATCATAATCACCATCATTATCTTCATCATTATTAGTTATCACAATAATTAGCAATATAACCAACATCCTTATTTCGTTGCAAATGACAAGATATCTCAAAACATTTACCCGAGAATGACACAGCAATTTGCAATTCGAAAGAGGGTAAAGTTTCAATCACTGCAATTAAGAGCAATGGGATTTTTTTTTTTTTTTTGCAAATCTGTGAATTTTTCGATAAGTTAACAGCCGTTTTTTAACACAAGATGATAAATAGCGTATCTTTCTGAAAACATTTCGGAGATTTTTGAAATCAAGATTATTGTCATTATTATTATTATCATAGTTATTATTACTCATATTTACTGTCATCATTATTATCATTATTTTTTTTTTTTGGTATTATTACTCATATTTTTCTTATCTTTATCCTCATCACCAACATCATCACCATGATTCTTCTTATCATTATTATCAATATAATTGTTTTATCATCATCATAGTAGTAAATAGTAAAATCAGTAGTAGTAATAATAGTATTAGTTTTTTGTATCATTACCAATATAATTATTATTCTTTAATCTTCAATATTGATGTCATTGGTACTTTATATCATATATGTATGTAGTGCAGTGACAATCATCGTCATCATCATTATTATAATCATTTTGATTATTATCATTATCTTGATTATCATTATTATTATCAATATCATTACTATTAGCATCATTATTTTGATAATCCTCATTATTATTACTATTACCATTATAAATACTATTATTATTACTATTATCATTATCATTATAAGTACTATTATTATTACTATTATCATTATTATTCTTATCACTATTATTATCATTATCATCATTATCATAATCATTATCATTATTATGTGTATGGCTATCATTCTTACTATTATCATCATTATCATTACTTTTACCAATAATAATTCCAATCTTGATATTTTGATAAATCAATTAAGAAGAGACCAAAAGGACAACGATAAAGAAACAAAAAAACAAAAAAACAAACAAAAAAAGTGACAAAAAGAAAACGCATTTTTGATAATTCCATTTCCTTTTTTTTAATCGTTTTAGATTAATAATATTCAATCAATATATTTTTTTTCAAAGCTTGTAGAGGATATAGAATACTGATATAATGAGTCGATTCATTTTAATTTCTTATCAAAGTAATCTTGATGTGAACATGAATTGTGATTATTAATAATTTTGCTTTGGTTGAGAAGAACATTCGGATTTTATCTATTATGTGTCCTCGTGTCCAATCATTTGATAATTGATCGTCAATCTATTCATATTTTAACCTCTCGTGGTGACTCGTGCTAAAAAGAAAAACGATTTTGAGATTAATGTTTTAAATGAAAGTATCACGTTATCAATACATTATTTTAACCTACGCATTATCACAAAAGTCTAAGCATTGCGCCCGCCCGGTTTCAGGTTGCTGTGGCTGTGTGGGCGTGTCTCATGGGCGCCCTCGAAGCAGCCGCCCTCCCTGCTGCCGGACCGAGAGCAGAAGCAGAGGCGAAAGCAGAGCCCTTCCACCTCGGTGCCTTGAGTCTGCCGCTTCTAGGAGGGTAAGTAAGGATGGGAGTGAAAAGGTGGTGCTGGAAGGGGAAGCGGAAGAAAAGGTGGTGCTGGAAGGGGAAGCGGAAGAAAAGGTGGTGCTGGAAGGGGAAGCGGAAGAAAAGGTGGATATTGGCGGAGGTGGAGGAGGAAAGCGGAAAGGGGAATGTAGGAGAAAGAGAAGGGAGAAGGGTGGATAAAAGAGGGAGGAAGAAAGTGAGAGAGGAGGCGGAGGAGAGGGAGACGGAATGTAGAAAGAAAGAGTAAGAAGAAGAGGGTAAAGAAGAAGAAGGAGAAAGATAATATAAAAAGAGTTAAAAGAAAGAGGGAAAAGAAGAGAGGGAGAAAAAGGAGAAGACGAAGACGAATGAGAAACAAGCGGGGAAAAAAAAGTTAACCTTACTCTCGCCTCATAAAGTCAAAATCCCTATAACTTGTCTTTGAATTATCAAAGAGCAACGTTTTCTGTGTCCGATAACATGACCGAAAGGAAATTAAAAGATAGAGGAATGAACACTCCATAAAGGGTTCGATTATATATTTATTTTCAGTTTTCAGATTGATTCTACAAACTTTGATATAACAAAAGCGTCCGGGAAAAAAAAAAAAAAATCAGACTAAAATTTCTGTTAACCGAGGGAGGCGGAAGAAGAATCAGGAATATCGTATTAGACTGCGTGACGATTGAAGAAGATTTAGTATTATGAGGTGGAGGAGAAGGAGAAGGAAAAGGAGAGGGAGAAGGAGGAGGAGAAGGAGAAGAGGGAGGAGGAGGAGAAGAGGGAGGAGGAGGAGAAGAGGAAGGAGGAGGAGAAGAGGGAGGAGGAGGAGGAGGAGAAGAGGGAGGAGGGAAAGGAGAAGAAGGAGGAGGAGAAGGAGAAGGAGAAGAGGGAGGAAAAGGAGAAGAGGGAGGAGGAGGAGAAGAGGGAGGAGGAGAAGAAGGAGAAGAGGGGGGAGGGGAAGGAGAAGGAGGAGGAGGAGGAGAAGAGGGAGGAGGAGGAGAAGAGGGAGGAGGAGAAGGAGAAGAGGGAGGAGGGGAAGGAGAAGAAGAAGGTGAAGGAGAAGAGGGAGGAGGAGGAGGAAAAGAAGGAGGAGAAGAGAAGAAGGAGAGGGAAAAGAAGGAGAAGGATATAAAGGAGAAGAAGAAGGAGAAGAAGAAGGAAAAGAAGAAAAAAAAACAAGAAAGAAAAAGGAAAGTAGGGACTTGAAAAAGAAGAGAAAGGGAAAAGAAGAAAAAAAAAGAGAAGTGAAAAAAAAAAAAAAATATGAGAGAAAAAAAAGTGTCCTCAATGCATTGCAACATAAACGGAAGGCATATGCAATATCCGTTCAACAAAGGTATATGGCAAATATCGCAATAGATTTCCTCTTCGTCAAATTGATCAATATTCTAATCCCATTTTTCACTCCAACAGAGAAGTAATCCCACAACCAGGAAGTTATATCAAAATTATATTAAAAGACCGCCAGTACTAGATATATTCGTTATTTTTTTTTTAATGAATGTCCATGAAAATATGTTTTGTTCTTATCTTTTTTCTTATTATATGGTTGTTATTGCATAGTTATTTTATTATGCGATAAAGCAATGAACGAGAGATTATATTTCTGGTCTTGTATATACCATGCCTTATAACTTTGATATCTTATACCCTTATATCGTAGAATTATACTTACAATTGCATATTTTATACCTTATACTTTAATGTTATACACTTATATAATAGAATTATACTTATAATTGCATATTATATGCCTTATACTTTAATATGTTATATCCTTATATCGTAGAATTATACGTATAATTGCATATTATATACCTTATATTCTTGCGCATTTCCCTATACCTGAAACTCATATACTTTTGATTAATATGAAAATAATCTTATCTTTTCATCGCTTTCTCTCCTTATTTTCTTTTTCTAACCCTTTCCCTCCGTCCCTCCCTTCCTCTCTCTCTTATTTGTTCATTTTCTGCTTCATGAATCCTTCTCCCTAACACATTTTCATCGTTCACTCTCTCTCTCTCACTTCCATTGCTCACTCTCTTTCTCATTTTCATCGCCCTCACTCTCTCTTTCTCTCATCTCTCATCCCTATTTCTATATATTTCTCTTTTTTTCCTTTCTATCTCTTTCTAACCATCCTCTTCTCACCTCCAACCCATCATCCCTCGCCTCTCTTTCTCATTCTACTACCCTCCCCTCCCTCTTCCATTCCCCACTCTTTCTTCCTCCACTTTCTCTCCATCCCCCCTTCCCCACCCCCATCCTCTCCTTCTCTCCCCTCCCCTCCACTCCCTACCCTTTCCTCCTCCTCTCCCCTTCCCCCCTCCCACTCCCTACCCTCTCTTCCTCCTCCCCTCCCATTCCCTACCCTCTCCTCCTCCTCCCTCCCCTCCTTACTCCCCTACCATCTCCTCTTCCCCTCTCTCCTCCCCTCCCTACCCCTCTCCCCGTCCACCCATTCTCTCCCTCTCTCCTTCTCCTTCTTCTCCTCCACTCCCACTCCTACCCTCTCCTCCTCACCTTCCCCCACTCCCCTCACTTCCCCTCCCACTCCCTACCCTCTCCTCTCATTCCCTCCCCTCCCCTCCCCCTCCCACTCCCTACCTTTTCCCCCTCCTCCCCTCCCACTCCCTACCCTCCCCTCCCCTCCCCCTCCCACTCCCTACCCTCTCCTCCTCCCCTCCCACTCCCTTCTCTCCTCTCTCTCTTCCTTTCATTTCCCTCCTCCTCCCCTCCCACTCCCTACCCTCTCCTCCTCCCCTCCCACTCCCTACCCTCTCCTCCTCCCCTCCCATTCCCTCTCCTTCCCCCCCTCCCCCTTACCAGGCTCTACGGAGGCTACGGGGGCTACGGCCTCGGCTTGGGAGTCGGCGGGCTGACTGGCCTGGGCGTCGGAGGACTGGGTGGTCTCGGTCTCGGTGGACTGGGTGGTCTCGGTCTCGGTGGTCTGGCTGGTCTCCACGGTCTCAGCGGTCTCTATGGACTGGGTAGCTTGGGTCTCAGTGGCCTGTATGGTCTCGGTCTCGGTCTCGGCTTGGGGTGGTGAGGTTTCGGTGAGTGGGTTTTTATTTTTATTTTTTTTCTGTATGTTGTTTTACTGATATCTGTGTTATAGTATTAATGAGAATCATCGTTATCATCTTTTTTTTATCAACTAACTAAAATTAGATCTGGTACCACTATGATTATTATTGGCATAATCCTTAATATTAATTAGGTTAACATGACGAAGAATCACAGTTTTCCTAAAACGTTAATAATCCATTCATATTTACAGGTAAACCTACTATCATAAGGTCTTCTCAACGCACGTCAACTCATCCCGCCTGTTCTTCATGTTTTTGCTCGTGGTTACGTAGATATTAAGACATTTTTTCCTGTTTTCCTGTGAGAAGAAAGTCAACGCCTTAAGAATTCTCTGCTGTTGGGTGCAAGATTCCCTGTTATAACGGCTCATCCTGCGACGTGATTGGCTAAGAAGCTTGGGAATTCGTGCCTAGTCGTTGGTTGGTTGGTTGGTTTGAATTTGGAGCTTCGTGATTGGCTGTGGGACGGGGACGTGGCATTTTCTTGATAAGGAGATTCGTGATTGGTCGATTGA
>BOPN01001449.1:220000-222500 GCA_017312705.2 Penaeus japonicus
TCTTTGTTTCTCACTATTCTTCTTTCTCCTCTTCCTCCTTCTTGTTGTTTTATTCGCTTTTATTGTCTCTTCGTCTAGTAACTGCTCTTCTTTCTATTCCTTATTGCCTCCTCTTCCACTTCCTCGCATCCTCGATCTTCCCTCTTTTCTCCTTCCTACTCTTCTTCCTTTCCTACACTTCCGCCTCCATCTTGTTTTTTTTTTTCTCCTCCTCCTCTGTTTTTTAAATTTCTATCCTCTTTATATGTCTCCTTCTCCTTTCCGCCTCTCTCTCTCTTTCTCTCTCTCTCTCTCTTTTCATCTATCTATCTTGTTCGCTTCTCTCTCTCTCTCTCTTGTTCGCTTCTCTCCCTCTCTCTTTTCATCTACCTATCTCTTACCCTCTCCCTTTCCTCCCCCTAGCCCTTCTCCTCCCCTTACCTCTCTTCCTCCCCTCCCCCTCCTCAATCCTCCTCCTCCTCTTCCTCCTCTCCCCCCTCCCTCCCTCCACTTCCCCCTTCCACCTCCTCCTCCTCCTCTTCTTCCTCCCCAGAGCTTCATCTCACAGAAGGCGACTATCACTCGGCTGCATCTCAGAGATAAGATCATAACAACGGTCCGTTTCCCTCTACCTCGTTTACCGGCTGCTTGTTTGTGATTTCTCGTGTTATTTCTTCGATTTTCTTTTCTGTTTTGTTTTTATCTTGTCTGTTCGTCGTGTCTATTTGTCTAGCGAGTTTGATATTCTTGATGTTTTCACGGTAGAGAGAGAGAGAGAGAGAGAGAGAGAGAGAGAGAGAGAGAGAGAGAGAGAGAGAGAGAGAGAGAGAGAGAGAGAGAGAGAGAGAGAGAGAGAGAGAGAGAGAGAGAGAGAGAGAGAGAGAGAGAGAGAGAGGGTAGAGAGAAAGAGAGAGAGGGAGGGGGGGGTAGAGAGAGAGGGAGAGAGAGAGAGAGAGAGAAAGAGAGAGGGTAGAGAGAAAGAGAAAAAGAGAGAGAGAGAGATAGAGTGTGTGCATCTACGTGTGTGTGTATCTATCTATAAGTGGATATGCCTGTCTGTATACATATAAAAGTCCCACGTATACGAATCATATTTCTATCGCAAAATGAAAATAGAATCGGTAGATACAACACAAAGATGGAGTGCAACAGAGTGCAATATGAATTCTGTTATCATTAATTCGATATCGAATCAGAATTTCATTGAAGCCTGGATTGTTATTTCGAAATTAATTCCAAGTGTGGCGTCTATATATATATATATTTTTTTTTTTTTTGTATAATTCTATACAATCGTTTTGTTTCCTTGTTAACGAGTTTATCATTGTCATCCTTAATAATGGTATTGGTATCCTCATTATCATGTTTGTCATTATTGTTATCTTTATTGTTATTATTATTATCATTATTATTATTATTATTATTATTATCATTATCATTATTATTATCGTTATTATTATCATTATTACTATTATCATTATTATTATTATTATTATCATCATTATTATTATTATTATTATTATTATTATTATTATTATCATTATTGCTATTATTATTTCTATTATTATCATTATCATTATTATTATTATTATTATTATTATTATCATTATTTTTATTATGATTATCATCATCATCATTATTATTTATTGCTATCATTATTATTTTCATTATCATTAATACTATTATTATGATTATCATTCTTATCATTATCATTACAATCATTTTATTCAATATTGTTATTGTCTTTGTTATTATCATTACTATTATTGTTTTTATTATCGTAATGATCATAAAAAGAATAATGATAGCCATTGATATAATTTTCGCTGATTTTATTAAAACTATCATCATTAACATAGTTTCATCATAGTGTCATTTACATCAATTTTCATTTTATTTCCTGTAAACAAAAATCTAGATTAGTCTCCCCTATTTTCTCTCCATTTTCTTTCCGCCTCATTTTCTTTTTGTTTCGCCTTTTTTTTTCCCTTATTGCAACATTCATATTTCATTTTTCTCATTCCTTACAAATACATCTATGTCTCCTGTCTTGTTTTTTTTTTTTTTTTTTAAGTCCATGTTTGTAAATTTCCTCACGTTTTGCGTCTTAGACAGAGTGAAAGTTTTACTCCAGATTTTATCTTGAAATGACAATGAAAAGAACAAAATGAAAGTGTTTTTTTTTTCTCCGCATTACTAATATATAAAAAAAACTTTCCTTTTTCTCTCTCTCTCTTATCAAAGGATATGACATTCACATTTGGTTATCATATGTGATGTAACCTTGTTTAGAAATAATGTGGTTAGGTTTATGAGTTTTTTTATTTATTTTATTTATTTATTTATTAAATCATTGCTATTGTTATCATTATCGGTATTATTGTTTATTATCATTATTATTCGTATTATGACTATTACTCTCATAAAAAAACAATGATAATTATCATAATCATCCTTATCATTTGTACTACCATCAAGAATGAATCATAATTTTGTTTTTATTATCAAACTTTTAAGATTA
>BOPN01001449.1:237500-245000 GCA_017312705.2 Penaeus japonicus
TTTTTCTCACACACCAAAATGTTTCTGCTTTGTTTCTCTTGCGCTTTTGGGGAGCGAGTTTCCGAAGCCTCAATAAGAACCATGAGATATCTTAAGGGATTTTTCTCTTCTTCTTCTTCTTTTTATTCTTCTTTTTTTTGTTAGGCTGTAAAGTAAGTAGCAGTTTTTCCTTTCTCTTTTCTTCATGGCTACAGTATAGCGTCGCCTCCCTCGTTGGTGAAGGAGTAATATATACACAAGAAACACGGAAGCTTCCAGAACAAGAGAAACATAAATCCGGAAAGATGGACCCGAGGGCGAAGATAACAGACGTCGGTGGTTAATTATGGAGGTGGAAATGATCCTTTGGGATTAGAGTAGGGGGAGGTGGGGGAGGGGGGGAAGGGGTGGTGAAGAGGGGGGGGGGGAGCAGACAGACACCCCGGGCGGGAGCAGCAGCAGGAGGAGGAGGAGGAGGAGGAGGAGGAAGGTCTTCCGCCTGCTCTTCCGCACCACCTCAGCGACTTTCTTTACCTGAAGACGGCCATGGAGGCGGAGTGCTCGAAGGCCCGTCGCCTCAGCTGGGCGATGCTCGACCCCCTCCACATGTCTTCGCCGCCCACGCTCACGCCCATACCCATTCCCATCGACCCCATCCCGCAGTTCTGTTGCAGATCCCCCTGCTGCTGTTGCTGCTGTTGTTGTTGTTGTTGTTGCTGCTGCTGCTGGCCTCCGCTGAGCTGCTGTTGTTGAGACTGCTGTTGCTGCTGTGTGGACGGGGAGGAGGAACCGCTATGGGGAGGGGTGGCCGGGGAGCCTAAGCCGTTGGGGAGACCTGGGGAGTTTAGTGGTGATCCTGGGGAGAAGGGGGAAAGGTAACTATATAGTCGCTTACGAGGCTGCCGAGGGTTAAGTGTGTAGGCCTTAAAGCTAAGACAAGGAAATGGAGGCGATGTAAACAAACATATATGCTTTCTCTCTCTCTCTCACTCTCTCTCTCTCTATCTCTCTCTATTAAAAACATTATCGTCATTGCAGCGAGATTCATGAACCTTTCAAGTACCAACGCCTTGAGACCCGTGAGAAATCCCCCCCCCCCCCCTTCAATTCGAGTGATTTACAGGGTAGTACTCGTAAGGGTATTTCTCCAAGTCCAAGGCAAGAAAAGAGGGTATCTTGGTCTGCTCACCTGCGTACTCACCCAAGGCGTTATTGAGTGAGGAGAAGGCTTGGTAGTGTGGCTGGTACATGGAAGTGGGGGGAGACCCGCCCATGTTGGACAAACCCGACGGCAGCGGCGACGTAGACCCTCCCAGACCCTGGCCCAAGCCTTGACCTAAGCCCTGGCCTAGCCCCTGACCTAGCCCCTGTCCCTGACCCAACCCTAGCCCCTGGCCTTGTCCTAAACCTAGCCCTTGTCCCAGCCCCTGGCCGAAGCCTTGCCCGAGCCCCTGGCCGAAGCCCTGGCCAAGGGACTGGCTGAAGGACTGCGTGATGCTCATGCTTCCCTGGCCCAGCTGGCCGAGCCCCTGGCGCTGGAGGGGCGACGTTAGGCCGAGGGTGCCAGTGCCAACACCTGCGGACGAGAAAGGAATTCGGGTTAATCTCTGAAGCTCTGCAAAATGTCAATTATCTAAAAAACACAATTGCATAAAAAGAACAAAGAATAATCAAATTATAATCAGACACATGAATGAAAATAAAACAAAGACAAATAACAATCAACAAGAGCAAAACGAATTCGCCAAAGTAAACTCGCTTCCCAGCCTGCAAGCAAGCAAGCAAGCAAGCAAGCAAGCCATTCAACCATCCAGCAAGCAAGTAGCCAGGAAGCCAGTAAGCCAGCCAGCAAGCAAGCAAACCAACCTGCCAGCAAACAAGCCAACCATTCAGCCAGTAAGCAAGCAAGCCAGCAAACCAACCTGCTAGCCAGCCTGCAAGCAAGAAGCAAACTAACCTGCCAGCAAACAAGCCAACCATTCAGCCAGTAAGCCAGCAAGCAAACAAGCCAGCAAGCCAGCCTCTAGACGTGGTACTCACCTGTGTTGATGGGCGTCATGCCGCCCATGGTCCAGCGCGTGTCTGAAGAAGGGAACATCGACCCACAGAAGGAGTCGCCGCCCATGGGAGGGAAGGGCGGGAGGGAGGGGGAGGGGAGGAGGGAACCGGCGGAACGGAAGACGGAGCTGCTCTTCTTCCTCTTCTTCCACTTGGCGCGGCGGTTCTGGAACCAGACCTGGAACCGGAGGGAAAGGCGGGTCAGTTGAGAGCGAATGGTGGTGGGAATGGTGATGATGGTGATGATAATGATTATGGTAAGGATGATTATATTAATGTTTATGGTAATAATGATAATGGTAATGATGATATCGATAATAAAAGATGATAATAGTAATAATAACAAAAACGTAATGATAATGATAACACAAATGGTGATAATGATAATAATAATGATGATAATGATAACACAAATGGTAATAATGATAATAATAATGATGATAATAATATCAATAATGATAACGATACTGTGATGATATTAACATCGTGATTATGGAAAATAAAATGGATTAAACAAGGATAACGGTAAAGAAAGGAAGGTTTATTAAGAGGTCGCTGGGTTAAATAATCAGACGATGGTAATGATTACGATAAAGATATAAACATAACGTGATAACGGAAAATAAAATGCATTAAACTGGGGGAAAAAAAAGAGTAAAATAATTTTTTTCTTTTAAAAGTAAGGTCGAGCAAGGAAGGGAATCCGCAGACTCCTAATAAAGTCTCGGGGAAATGTTCACGAACTTTCAATTACCTTGCATTACCCTGCGAGAAAAAAAGAAAAAAAAGAAGAAAAAAAAAATACCCGCCATTGGTCCCTTCCCAGGAAAAAGCCTCAGACATTTTTGTTTTTTAAAAAAAGACAGACTTTCAAAAAAGAAAACACACCCACAAAAAAAAAACGCATAAAAAACGAGAGAACGCGAGCAAGATGGGCCATTTTATAAATCTCGGGACAATAAATAGGTCAATAAGAAGTCATTTGAATATCGCGAAGCTACACTAACTATCGCAACGAGGTAATTTGAATGCTTCTCGCTCGCTGGTTTGATCCCGCCAAAACTGTCGGGAAGGCAACATGTCGGCCGAATATAGACCTTACCGACTCCCGCCAAATGGGAGGAGAAGGTAGAGGGTAAAAAAGAAATAAGTAAAAAAGAAAAAAAATACATAACGAGGCGATGTTTGGAAAAGGAGGTAATATACGGAGAGGAAGCGGGTGTGTGTGAGTTTGTTTGAGTGTGTTTGTTTGTGTTTGTTTGTGTCTGCGCGCGTGTGTATGTATGTGTGTGTGGATATCTAAAGAGAAAGAGAGAATGGTATGTATAGACTTAAAATAATAGACGCGTAGAACAGCACCAGCAAGAGAACAAGAAAAAAACAAAAAAAAAACAAAGAACACTCAATAAAAATAACAAAAAAACATATAAATACACAAAATTCTGTACACAGAAAGAGAGACACATCACCCGACTGGAAACGCAATATTCACACCCTTAATAAACAGATCGCAGTTCCCTCAATCAAAGTACCGCGAACTGTTAAACACCTATTCGCCATGTGTTATGAGGCGACACTGTTATCCAATAACAACAGAGAACAAGGGTAATCAGTGTTGTTATTTGTGGGTGCCCCGCTGGGTTAAGGGTGGGAGAGAGAGAGAAAGAGAGGGAGAGAGAGAGGGAGGGAAAGAGAGAGAGAGAGAGAGAGAGAGAAGGTGTCCGAAATACCCTTTGAATTCTGATATTTGTGTTTCTGGGATGTTCACCCTTACGTCACATAACGGGCCATGTTTGGCAACGTTATTCAACCATATAATTTTATTCTCTTGTGTGAACGGTTTCTTGTATCTTTTGCGTTTTGCTTGACTGTCTTCATTTCAAAATAGCGCGACCGAATGGACATACGAACAATATTACACTTATTCTAGACGGCGATAATATATAAAAACCAACCAAGCCTAGAGGAATAATATCAAAGTTCCCCCCCCAAAGCCGATGAGGGGACGAAAAACCCCTGGGATTTAGTGGGTCAATTATTTTCACGAGTAAATCCCCCGCTGTCGACGCGAAATAAATTACCTCGCTGTTATTGCCTTCCAGTCAGAGCCCAGCGTCGCTACCACACTTAATTTGTGTTAATTTTGAAGCTTTTTATTCTAGAACAGTTAGCATTTCGGTCGCTACCACGCTTAATCTGTGTTCATTTTATTTATTTATCGCTAATAGTTAAGACTTTATACTAAGTTAATGACGAAATTCTCGTAGATGTGTGAGTGAGGTGGTGTGCTATCTTATCGCCTTCAAGAAATTAACTGTAAATGTTATTTGTTATTAATAAAGTCCAGCTTTCAAAATTATATCAAACCGAAGAGAAAATACATTAACTAAACGAAAGTGACATGTACCACCCGAATGAATGAGAAAATCAATACGAAAACATTATACGCTCGTATCTGGTTACCCGATAATTTCCCTGTTGTGAATACACCTTATTATTATTCTTCGGTTTATTAACGCTGTGTTATTTACTCTTGTCTTCCTCCGCCATAACATGATATCACCTTTCCCGCACATTTATTATAGACGGGTATGTCAATGTACATCTAAATCTTTCTTTTATATTTCCCGCCAAAATACGTTAGGTGTAGCGGGGTCATCTTTTTCTTTCTCTCTCTCTCCGAGCATAGTACTATGAATTTCGAAGACATTCATTCTAATCAATAACTGATATAACACGTATAGTAATTACCACCGCACGACGCGATGTGTAATGGGCTAATATCATCCGACGTGTCAGTCAATACCGAACTCATCAAGGGATTCAGTCGACAAGAGAGCGCGAGTGCAAATCTGTTTGTAACAATCATGGCGGACGCATAATGGGGCCAATATGAACTTTGTCCGGCGAAATCCCAGACAAATCCTGTCATCCGGGTCTTTCAACGCCGTCTTGATCGATGGTTTCGTGTAAACGGATTGGCAACTTCTAAATGGCTCGGAAAATGAGAGTCAAAGCTCACGGATATCTGACAACTTGGCTGGCAGCAAAATTGGACGGACGCTTCCGGGCGGGGCGGTCTCCAGGCCAGACTTAGAGTCTAATTTGGTATAAAAACTTCGGCGATATCGACACTTCGCATTCAATTTTCTGATAACTTTTCAAGAATGGAAGGCAAAACGGGGCTAATTCGATAACGCGAAATAAAAAGCTCGTAAAATGGGACGGTCAAGTGTTCGCTCTGAGCCGCCAAAATCCTTGTAAATGGGATGGAAGTTTGTGTCAAAAGCCGGCTTCGCTTCCCAGAATTGTTGGACGGCGCTCGATTCACTTATTCATGGTAAATTCCTGAGGTTAGCGAGACGATAAGTTTAGGAACTTCTTGCCGCGGCGGGGAAACGGAGGCGGGCGTGCAGCCGGCGCCGCTCCGCAAAAAGCCGTCGGATCTGCTCGCCGCCGCCGATCCTTCCGAGATCCCCGTTCTGATTGTTTGAATAGATCAGAGACACGGCCACGAATAGAAAACCAATCTCAAATGCCCTTTATGCCCTCAAATGGACCATAATCGTGATCCCCGCCGCCTGAGAGCCAGAAAGGCACGCCGGCTGCGGATAAGGCGCCGGTTACCTGACCTTGTTTCATGGAAGCGGCGGTGCTGGGAGGTCATCAAAGATCACAATAATAGCAGGATGATACACATTACGCCTAAGTCTATGTGATATTGCTAGCCGAGGGTTTTGCATTACCCCACGTGGCGGTAACACCCTTTTTTCTTCTATTTTCTTTTCGTGGTGTTTATTTTGAGCAAGAAGATATTGATATGAAGATCGTATCTATGTCTGGTGCAGTAACTATACCGCAACTGTTGAATGATAAGGCTTCTGTTATATAAAAAAAATATATGATACTGACAGACGGCGACTGACCATTGGAACGTGTCAATTAATATACTACGATGTACCGGTAACTGAAATTCTAATTTATAAAGACGAAACTAGATATCTTTGAACGTAGTAATTCAAACAAAACAACCTGCATGCCATAACTTCAGCGACTATACCCTCTTAAAAGTCGCAGCCTTTTTATTCCTTCTATCACACCAGCCTCTTTTATATCACATCCTCTCTCTCTGTCCCCCAGAAACCCTCGCCTCACACACCCGTACGCAGCGAGTGAAAACGGAACAAGAAAAGTCGAATATTTTGCCCCGTTCCTGTTTACCTCTGGATTTCCCATCTGAATCAAAGACCGGTGGCCGTCAAGCAACTAATTGGCGCGTGGTGGCCTTAATGAAACATTGACGCGACCAATCACAGCCGGAGCTCGGCGCTGACTATCCAATCAGAGGCAGTGGCGGGAAAGGGTCGCGTTTGTGCCGTAATCAAACGTCGCTTGTGTTTTAAACGGGTGCAATATTGACAAAGGATTAGGGAGATGCACTTTTGTTAGCGGGATATATAGATTTTTTTTTACTCTTATGGTGAAGACATGTTTCGGTAGCTGATCTTCACGTGTTTTTTTTCTGGAGGTTAGAATTCTCGCGAGAAAACAGGAGAGATAGCTTCGGCGAAGAGCATATGAGACCAACGAGGGAGGCACGCCAGATCCGAAGCGATTGACACCAATTAATTTGTGAGATGACTCGCTCCTCAAAGAGACAGTGGGCTTGTACCTGCGGACACGTACCAGTTATTGGTGGTAATGAAAACATGATAGGAGGGCCACGTCTGCCGCGGGAAGCCTGTAGCAGTTGTACTACAGACCATATACATCTTTCATGCCTGCGTTCTGAGTCTACAAGAGTTTCCCAGGCCAGTGTCGGACAAGAGGAGATGCTTAGAGAGACTGAGTTTTTAATTCCTCGGGTTAAACAAACGGAGAAGGAAGCTCATTTTAGCTTCATTCTGAATGCAAGCGGTTCGTGTGTCGAGTGATGCTTCACTGCACAGAGCGTAACAGTGTTTAGAAATGAAGAAATGTATACAATTTTGATGTACAACCGTCGTTTTCGCGTTTCACAAAGCTGACGTTACGCTTTGAACTTCGGTTAAACCAAGAGAAGTTATATTGGCGTAAATGACAGTCAACGTATCTGGTTTTACAGATATTGCGAGCACTAAAGTTACCTACCTAAAACTTTACAATAATTTAAATCACATATACCTATGTGAAAATCATAGTCGAAAAAAACCCAAAGAAAACATGATTTTCAAGATCAAATATCCAAAAGCAATTACTCTAAGATAAAATACAATGTATACAAAAGCCAGTGTTAACGTATCTACACATTCTTTAAAAAAAAAAAAAAAAAAAAAACGCCGACGGTAGACAAGCGAGTAACCTAAACCACCCAACTAGCTATTAGAGGAAGACTAACAAGGCCATTGTTAGACGACCATTATAAACCCACCAGGACAGGACGGTCGGTGGTGGAAAAGCTTTTTGTGGAAGCTGTTGTGATGG
>BOPN01001449.1:260000-282500 GCA_017312705.2 Penaeus japonicus
ATTTTTAAGCAATAATGCTTGATCTGCACATACGTTTGAAAGGAAAAAAAAAAAAAATATATATATATATATTACAATCATCTTCACAAGGACAAATCTCATGATAAATTAGATATAGATACAGAGATCGAGCTATAAAGTTAGAGGCAAGGAAAGAGGGAGAGGGGGGGGAGGGGAGGGACGAAAGAGCAGAGGAGAGAGAGCCAACGAAAATACAACAAAAATCACAGAAGAAGGGTGGAGGAGGGGGTGAGTGGGGGGGGGGGAGTAAATATTTACAACCAACACCTTCCCAATCAACAAAAACACGCAATTGCAATCCGACACTTCACAAATTTCGTAATTCATGCAATATCAAGCAATATCAATATTCAAGAGCCATCAACGATAGAAAGATATACAATTAAGAATTATTTACTCAGAAGTAATATTCATAGAGAGAGAAAAAAATCAGTTTCTATTCGTTTAGAATTCGATAAAATACATGAATGAATTTAAGGATTACGAAAATGATAAATAAGATAACACATAAAAGTAATGAATGAAATAATAACAATAATAATGAGACATATATTTATTTTATTGTGGAAACGAAGGAAGTGAAAACAACAGATGGGAAAAGTTTTAAAAAGGGCACAGAGAAGAAAAGAGATAGATAGATAGATAGATAGATAGATAGATAGATAGATAGATAGATAGAGAGAGAGAGGGAGAGAAAGCGAAACAGAAAAAGATGGAGAGAGAGAGAGAAAGACAGAGAGGTGCAGCGAAGCGAAACAGAGATCGAGAGAGCGAGAGATCGAGAGCGAGACAGAGCGAGAGAGAGCGAGAGATCGAGAGCGAGACAGAGCGAGAGAGAGAGAGAGTGAGAGAAAGAGCAGTGGAGAAGAATCGGACAAGCGGCGGAGGAACAGATCCTAGCCGGCATCGAGACAAAGTGCCAACTCCATGCAATGAATAGGTAATTAAGTACAGCAGCCTCGCTTATTCACGCGTCACCAACGGCTTATCCCGAAGACCCATTGATAAGGGAAAACCGACCTTAATGCCCGCGCCGCCAAGATATATAATGGCACGGCGCCGTCGAGGGGATTTGTGCCCTATCGAGCGAGGGGATAATGTCCATAATTGCTTGTTTGGGAAGCGGGAAACTGAGCCATATGAAAACACGGGTTCGGCCTCGGAATAGCAGGCCAGATGCTTATGAATATTTATTTAGCGGTAGAGTTTCCCAGCCTCGGCGCCGGTGACGGCTTGTGCACTTACGTGTTTGTATGTACGTATATATATATATATATATATATATATATATATATATATATATACATATATATATATATATATATATATATATATATATATATATATATATATACACACACACACACACACACACACACACACACACACATAAGTAGAAGGATGGGTGGAAATGGGGGGGGGGGGGAAGAAGGAAGAAGAGGTTAAGGAGATAAAGATGCAAAAAGATAGAGAGAGAGATAGAGAAATAGAGATAGATAGATAGATAGACAGATAGATAGATATATAGACAAATAGATAGACAGATAGATAGATAGATAGATAGAGAGAGAGAGAGAGAGAAAACGAAAAAGAAACAGAAAGAGAAAAATAAAAAAAACAACAACAAAATCACACAGCCCAAACACACAAACACACAAACACACGAACACACAGAAGCCACAGAAGAAGCGAAGCGACCATCCCCGAAACGCCAACGAAATCCTTCCTTTTCCCAAATAGATTCCGAAACTCCGACCAGTTGCGGAGTTACGATCCAGTCCTTTACATGCAGATGCAATATTTACATCTAAATTCTTAATGAAGGTTTTTGTATCTTTAATCGTCCGCTTTGAATCATGAATGCGCGGTTGCCAACTGGAGGTGTAACAGTCACACCATGAGGAGATAGGAAGTAAATATGAATATAAGAGGAGGAGGTGGTAGAGGAGGTGGAGGACGAGGAGGAAGGGGGAGGAGGAGGAGGGGGGAGGGAGGAGGTGGAGGGGGAGGGGGGAGAGGGAGGGGGAGGGGGAGGAGGAGGTGGTAGAGGAGGTGGAGGAGGAAGGGGGGAAGGGGGAAGGGGAGGAGAAGGGGGAGAGGGGGAGGGGAAGGTGGAGGTGGAGGTGGAGGTGGAGGTGGAGGTGGAGGTGGAGGTGGAGGGGGAGGTGGAGGAGGACGAGGAGGTAGAGGGGGAGGTGGAGGGGGAGGTGGAGGTGGAGGTGGAGGTGGAGGAGGACGAGGAGGTAGAGGAGGAGGGAGGAGGTGGAGGAGGAGGGGGGGAGGTGGAGGTGGAGGTGGAGCAGAAGAAGGAGGAGGAGAAGAAGAATATGAAGAAGAAGAAGAAAAAAAAGGAGGAGGAGAAAAAGAAGATGAAGAAGAAAAAGAAGAAGAAGGAGGAGGAAGAGGAGGACGAGAGAAGTGAGGCAACGTGGAAATAGGATGGTCAATAAGTTAGAAAGACAGATAGATAGATATGGATTCTTGTTAGAGAAAAGAGATACAATAATATATTAATACATAGAGAATATATAAGTAGATAGATTCATGATTTCGGAGAGAAATAGAAAAACAGATAACAGGTTGAGATAGAAACAGGCGAAGAGACAGATAAATAAACAAAAATAGATAACGTAGACGTAGCCCAAAGAAACAAAAAAAAAGATAATAAAATAAAAGGAAAGAAAGAAAGAAAATCTATTTCATAAAGGGAAGAAAAACACGATAAAGACAAAACAGGTTCTCTACGCCACCGGCCATTCTGGGATAAGGCAAGTACATTTAACAATTACCGGGCAAAACTAACACGGGCTGGCGCTCGAAGCCATTAAACAATTCTGGTCTATTTGCGCTCACACGATTAGGGTCAAATTAGTGTATTATCGATCTTCCCTGTTTGCCGTAGAGATGCTATGACGCAATAATGTTATTTCCTGGAGGATGAAACGGCAGGTCGAGAACGTGTTCGGTGGTGACGTGTGTTTCCGGACGCCAATTAAAGGCTTTGGGAAATTGATTTTTCTTATATATATATATATATATATATATATATATATATATATATATATATATATATATATTTATTTATTTACTTTTTTTCTCTTTCTGTTTTTTTTTTTTCTTTCCTTCCTTTTTTCTTTTCTTTCGTTTTTTCTTTTCTTTCGTTTCCCTTTTTTTCTTATTTTTCTCCTTTTTTTTATTTATTTTTTATTTTTTCCTTTTTTTCCTATCTATGATTTGTAAATATATCCCCCCCCTTTCATCCTGTCTGAACAATTCACAGGAAAATGTTTCAATAAATTTTTGAACCAACTCATATGTCAGACAGACAAATAATTCACACCGACCGGGTCAGCTCGCAGGTGAATTAAATATGGCACAAAAAAAGGGAAAGGATATAGACGGAGTAAAGACAATTGAATTATAGACACTTTACACATAAAAATGACAGCGTTGTCTTGGCCTCATTATATTTTCAGCAAAGTTCGGTTTAAGACGTCGACCGCGGGGGAATATCTTGGCCTTTGACCCTTGAGAACATGACCTTTGACCCTTGAGAACATGGCCTTTGACCCTTGAGAACATTACCTTTGACCCTCGAGAACATGACCTTTGACCCTTGAGAACATCTTGGCCTTAGACCCTTGAGAACATGGCCTTTGAAGACATCGTCTCAAATTCCTATTTTTTTTTCTTCTTCTTCTACTTTCAATCTAAAAAATTCGGAAACGGTCAAAGATCATTAACAAAAGCTTCTGAATTGATGTAAATACGAAATGCCTATAATCTAGTTGCTAAATATACTGACTTAACCTATCATAGGACTGGCTCAAAAATATGAAAGATGAATGAAGAAAAATCACGTGTTTCTTCGCGTGATATTGACTTACCTCTTACCTTTCTTTCTCTTTCTTTCTTTCTCTCTGTCTCTGTTTCTACCTCTGTCTCTTTCTCTCTCTCTCTCTCTCTCTGAATCTTAGCTGACATGTTGATAAACAAAGTAATCTAGAATGTTTGCAATATGCAACCTAGAAAAGCAAGCGCAATGCAAAATCCGAGTCCAGGGAGTGTGCAAGGGGCAACTCCTGCATGCGTTTCATTTCATTTTTTTCGTTTTATTCATACATATATATATATATATATATATATATATATATATATATATATATATATATATATGTGTGTGTGTGTGTGTGTGTGTGTGTGTGTGTGTGTATTTTTTTTTTCTATTTTTTTGTGTGGGACACGCTCATTTCGATTCCAAATTCGATTTCAAAACAAGAAATTAAATAAGATAAAACATAATCATCACCATCATCATTATCACTACAATCCTTCACCATCACCACTATCACCCCCATCATCACAACCACCCCCATCACAACAATAACAATAAGAAAAAAATCATTTATCCTCCATTGCCAAAGAATTCGTGTTTTCGAAAATATCCTTTCCTTGTTCGGCTGCTATCTACCTCCCCCCCCCTCTCCTCTCGCAAAACACTAGAATATTCTCCCACGCCCAAAGCACTAACAATACCCATCTACACGTCATGAGCAAACAAGTTCTATGTGTCTCCCCTCCCCTCCCCTCCCCCCTCCTTTTAAAAAGAGGGAGAATGAGGGTAAGGGTGGAGGGTAGGGTGAGAGGGGTGGGGTGGGGGTTAGGGGGGTGGGGGTGAGGGGAAGTTAAGTGTATCTGCGGCGTCAATATTACTCTTAATCACCCTACCACCCTTTCCCTTTCCCTTCCCTTCCCTGTCTCTCCCTCCCTTCCCCTTCTCGTCTTTTCCCATCCTTCTTCCCCTCATCTCCCCTCTCCTTTTCTCCCCCCTCCCCCCCCTCCTCCTCCCCTTCCAATAACCGCCCACCGAAGGCAGACGAAGGTTAGGTTGGAGCGCCGTGGGGCAGGTTAAGGGAGGGGGGAGGGGGGAGAGGGGAGAGGAAGGAGGAGGATGGGGGAGGAAAAAGGTTTAGGGAGGGGGGGATGGGGGGGAAGGATAGGAAGAGGAGGAAAAAGGTTTAAGGAGGAGGGAAGGAGGCGAAAGGTAGAAATACGGATAGAGAAAAGGGATAGGGACGGGGTTAGTATACCAGGGGATAGGCATAGGGATAGGGATAGGGGTAGAGATGAGGATACCATGGCTAAGGGATGGCGGATGGGCAAGGGCATAAGAAATAAAGCCAATGATCAGGACAGAGGGTGGGGAGAGGGGAGAGGGGAGGGGGGAGGGGAGGGAGGGGAGGAAGGGCAAAAGGGGCACGTGATAGACAGGGCAGCGCGTGTCGGACGAGCGTCTCGGCACGTGGACGGTTGGGGGAGAGGGAGGGGAGGGGAAGGGGAGAGGAAGGGAGGATGAGCGAGTGAAAATACCAACCAGAAGAGCAGCTGTAGTCTGTCTTCTGCACACCCTCACCCTCAGTCCTTACCCTCCCTTCCTCACCTGCCCACCCTCACCCTCTCCCTCCTCCCCTACCCCAACCCTCACTCTCCCTCCTCCCCTTCCCCCCTCCTCACCTACCCCTACCCTCCCCAACCTCTCACCTGTCCCCCCACCCACCCACCCCGCGCGCCCCGCAATGACTAAGGGATTGGGCGTGCGGTGGGCGGCGGGCGTGAGTAACATCTTTGTAGTCACGGGTCTATTGCTGCTCGCTCGCTGGACACGTCATTGGAAATATGGCTTGACGTTTATATTGTGTTCAAACGGGACGGAGGGAGGGAGAGAGATGGAGAGGTAGATAGATGCAGAAAAGGGGAGGGAGGGAGGAAGAGGGAAGAAGGGAAGGAGAAAGAGGGAGGGAAGGGAGGGAGAAAGAGGGAGGGAGGGAGGAAGAGAAGGAGAGGGAAGGAGAGAGAGAGAAAGACAAACAGATAGATAGATAGACAGATAGATAGATAGATAGAGAGAGAGAGAGAGGGAGGAAGGAAGAAAAGGATTTATCATCAATCTCCCTTGCGCTTCTCGCTTCTACCTTTTTTTTTTTAATGTAGCGTGACTTGGCTTTTATTTGTTTGTATTTGCATATCATGCCCTTTGTGTTTTATTGACGAGTTGGTCTAACAAGCCAAGCTCATAAATTGCTTTAAAAAACGCAATAATAATAATAATAACAATAATAATAGAAACGTTACTGAAAATAACAACATAAAAAGCATAAACAAAAAAACAAACACAAAAAAAAAGTAGAAAAATTGAATAAAATGAAATAGAAGGAAAAGCAAGACTTCCTTAGGTGGAGAGGATAGGGGGTGGGGGTGGGGGGGTATAGCGAGATGGGGGAGAAGAGGGGGAGAGGGGGCGAGGGGGGAGGGTGGTGGTGGTGTGGGGGGGGGGGGGTGTTACCTAAGGAGGAGATAATGCAGTATGATGGTAAGAGTCCTATTTATCACCGCCGCCTGAGGACCTGGAGTCTGCACGGTCGCCAAGGGAATAGCGGAGAAACACACACACACACACTTACACTTACATTCACACACACACACACACACACACGCACACACACACACACACACACACATATATATACGTAAACTCAAAGGTAAACTCACACGTAACCACACATACCCACACCCACACTTACAGACACACACACACACACTTACAGACACACACACACGCACATGCACATAGTTATTCTGTGCATACGTGTGAAAAGCCTACAAAAACTAACGTATGTAAATATTCTCCTACGTGATGTACAGGGATATCTCGTGAAGGGAGACAATTTTAGTAAAAGGGAGATAATATAGATAATATAGAAAAAAAAAATATATATATAAATAGAGAGAGAGAGAGAGAGAGAGAGAGAGAGAGAGAGAGAGAGAGAGAGAGAGAGAGAGAGAGAGAGAGAGAGAGAGAGAGAGAGAGAGAGAGCGAGAGAGAGCGAGAGAGAGCGAGAGAGAGCGAGAGAGAGCGAGAGAGAGAGAGAGAGAGAGAGACGGAAAGACGGAGAGAAAGAGAAACACACCGAGGGACAGAAAGACGGAGAGAAACAAACCGAAACAGGAAAAGAAAGAGACCCCGAGAGAGATAGAAAGAGAGAGAGAGAGAGAAACACAGAGAGAGAAAGATAGATAGAAAGATAGATAGAGAAAGATAGAGAGAGAGCGAGAGAGAGAAAGAGCGAGAGAGAGAGAGAGGGGAAACGAGCGGAGGGGCCCCAACTAATGCAGGATGATGGTAAAGCGAAATAAATCACCCTCGCTCTGGCCCACTGACGCTCAGTACACCCCGGGGACAACACCACAGATGGTCGGCTGCCACCACTACCACTGCCACCATCTCCCCCTGGGCCCCTCCTCCCCCTCTTCCCCCTCCTGCCCTACCCCCGGGTCCTCCATGCGTCTCCTTGCCCTCTTCCAACATAGACAACATTTTGGAGTCTGTGTGTGTGGGTTGGATATGTGGGTGGATGGATGAGTGGGTAGGTATAGAGAGAAATAGAGAGAAAGAGAAAGAGAAATAGAGAGAGAGAAAGAGAAAGAGAAAGAAAGAGAGAGAGAGAGAGAGAGAGAGAGAGAGAGAGAGAGGGAGAGAGAGAGAGAGAGAGAGAAAGACAGAGAGAGAAAGAGAGAGAGAAAAAAAGAGAAAGAGAGAGAAAAAAAAGAGAAAGAAAGAGAGAGAAAGAGAAAGAAAGAGAGAGAAAGAGAAAGAAAGAGAGAGAAAAAGAAAGAAAGAGAGAAACGGAGACAAAAAAAAAAAAATTATCATATTCTTTATCATTTCTTAAACACCATTTTTATCTGTCATCTCTGAACACCATTACCCACCACCGTCTTCCGACTCGCCACGCCCACTCTCTGCCTTATCAAGACCACGCCTATTCTGCCTTATCCAAGCCACGCCCCAAAGCCTACACTTCCTGCCTGCATTATCTACTGTCATTACTGTTAACTAGCGGAGGTTGTATGCAAATTGGTATAAATGCTTTGCGGATCGTCAAATAAAAGGTTTTAAAAAGTTTTGAGGGAGGGAGGAAGGGAGGGGGAGTGGGTGGGAGGGAGGGGGAGTGGGTGGGAGGGAGGGGGAGTGGGTGGAAGGGAGGGGGAGTGGGAGGGAGAGGGGAAGGGAGGGGGAGGGGGAGGGAGGTAGGGTGGGAGGGAGGGAGGAAGGGAGGGAGGGTGGGGGTGGAGGAAGGGTGGGAGAGTGGGAGGGAGAAAGGGAGGGAAGGAGGAAGGAAGGGGAAGAGGGAAGGGAAAAAAAGGGGAGAAAAGGAAAGGGAAAGGGAGAGATAGGAAGAGAAGGAGAAGGAAAAAAACAAAGAAGGGAAAGGAAACCACACTCAAACCACCTTTAAGAAAAAAAAGAAAAAAAAAAAAAAAAAAAAAACATACAACTCACCACCACCATCCTTCGAACACCATATCACCACACCCTCCCCTCCCCTCCCCTTCCCCCTCCCCCTCCCCCCCCCCCTCCTCCTCTTACCCCTCAAAAAAAAGAAGATTTATCACATTAGACACGGCTAATTGGTCTTCAATACGGGGGCATTACAGGTCATATTGTCTGAAATGTAACCAACAGCTGTAACCCAAAATCTGTTTGTGATTTCCTTTTGTAATGGATACGCGAGTTGAGGTAACTGAGCTTCGGGCTGTTGTGAATTATGTTATGAGGTATTGTGGGTATTGTGAGTTTTGTGAGTTGGGAGTTTTGTGAGTTGTGATTGTGAGTATTGTGAGTTGGGAGTATTGTGAGTATTGTGAGTATTGTGAGTTGGGAGTATTGTGAGTTGGGAGTATTGTGAGTTGTGAGTATTGTGAGTTTTGTGAGTATTGTGAATATTATGAGTTGTAAGTATTGTGTTTTGTGAGTATTGTTTATCATTATTTGAGTATTATCATTATTATCATTATTATGATTATTCTTACTATGAGTATTTCTGATTTGGTTTTGTTCGGTTCCGAATTGTAAACTAAAAAAACACATTAAATTATCGATTTTTTTCTCTCTAAATTTTGAAGAAAAAGAATTGAATGATAAGCTTTTTTCCTGGATTTCTCCCCTGAATTTTGAGTTTTTCAAAAAGATGTGTAATAAATGTTTTTTTTCGAGATTTTTAAAAATGTAGACTGGATGAGCTAGAGTTGATAAAAAGATCATTTGATTTTTTTAGGTGGCTTTTTATATTTACGATAAAGTAAAAGAAGGAGAATATGTAGGTAGAGATAATAATGATAATAATAATGACAATAACAATGATAATAATAATGATAACAATGATAATTAATAATAATAATAACGACAAGAAAACCCCGTTAATCATATTCACACAATATTGTTATGAAACGCACACACACACAGACACACAGACACACACACATACCCCCTCCCCCCCTCCCCACCCTCCCCCCTTACGACACACACACACACACACACACACACACACACACATCCCCCTCCCCCCCACCACCCCCCCCCATCCCCCCTTACGACACACACACACACACACACGCGCGCGCGCCGTCGCCGCCGCCGCCGCCACCACCGCCATGACTCGGCAAAAGGAATTAATCCCCCCGTTCGAATCCCTGGTCCCTTTTCTCCTCTGCGCACACCTTTTATCGATTTTTCCATTATCCACCTCATCTTCAATTACCGGTAGCGCGTTCCGCCGCTTCGTAATTAAGATCGCTATCTGACGTGACGGGAGGTCGGGAGGAAGACGGGGGGGAGGGGGAGGGGGAGGAGGAGGGGTATGGAAGGGAGGAGGGGGGTGGGGAGAGGGGGAGGTAGGGTATGGGAGGGGAGGTTGGTATGGAAAGGGGGAGGGAGAGGGGAAGAGAGAGAGAGAGAGATAAAGAGGGAGAGAGACTGAGAACGAAGAATATACATAAGAGAAAATTAAAACATATGGAAAACAGCAAAGAAAAATGAAAACAAACAAACAAACAAAAAAAACGAAAACCCTCATCTAACATACAAAAAAAAATATATAAATAAATAAGATTCAGCATATGCAGAAGAACATCATGCACAGAAAACCATAAATTTCACCGACCTCTCTCCATAGTGACCATCCCCCCCTCCCCCCTCCCCTTCACCCTCCTCCTCCCCCCTAAGGGTACGGCTGACGGACAGGTGAGAAACACTGATGGATAGCGATAGGTGCGATAAGAGGATGCGGGGAGGTGAAGAGAAAGAGGAGGAGGAGGAGGAGGAGGAGGAAGAAGAGGAGATGGAGGAGGAAGAGGAAGAAGAGGAGATGGATGAGGATGAATAGGGGGAGGGAGGAGGGAGGAGGGAGGAGGAGGAGGAAGAGGATATGGATGAAGAAGAGGAAGAAGAGGAGATGGGTGAGGAAGAATAGGAGGAGGAAGAAGAGGAAATGGATGAGGAAAAATAGGAGGAGGAAGAAGAGGAAGAAGAGGAGATGGATGAGGAAGAATAGGGGAGGGAGAAGAATGAGGATGAGGAAGAAAAGGAGATGGAAGAGGAAGAATAGGAGGAGGAAGACGAGGAAGAAAATGATGGTTGTAGGAAAACAATAATCTTGAAAATTCTTCAAATATATAAACAAACCAAGCACAATAAACACACACACACACACACACACACACACACACGCCCACACACACGCCCACGTACACACGCCCGCACACACGGATCCGCTCTGACCGCCAGCCCACGCAAGAGGCATCCCCGAGATTTCGAAGGAGCTCTGAACAAACTGTGATTTTCCCGCCCTTAATGTCAAATTCCTATAGGTTATAAAACCCACGAAGGAGACCGGGCTGTCTTTCCGGGAGGGGAGGGGGGGGGGGGTTCTACAAGGAGGTCAGAGATTGTGTGGTTTGGTTGTGGTAGGGATAGTGGTAGAGTGGTTGGTTACTGGTTCTTGGATGGTAAGCGCTTTGTTATTGTCGTTGGTTAAGCGGTTTTGGTGTCGAGCGGTTTTGCTATTTTGATTTTTCTTTCTGTTATTATTCTAAATTGGGAAGATATATTTGAGAAGATACGACGTGTAAGAACAAAGAAAAACATATACTTTTAATCTACCAACATAAGAAAACAATAAAAACAACAACAACGCATCGAAAACCTCACCGCCAAACCTTGCTATCCGTAGCGCATGAACGACCGCCCGCCCCGCTAACTTTTCACAATCCCTTCCGCGCCATCAACACACGCGCTCTCAAAACGACGAGACAACCCATCACTTGATACCCATTTAATTACGGATTCCCACGATCCATTCCCATACGAATCCCAGGTACTTCCTTGTAGATAAGCAAGGTACAACCCTCGCTGTCGGATCACCATCCCGATCGAACAGGTAAGCCGACGGGGAAACAGATTCCGCTGCCGATAGCATTTATTATCGCCGATATTGAAGGCGATGGCGATCTGACGCGTGTGTGTGTGTGTGTGTGTGAGGGAGGAGGAGGAGGAGGTGGAGGAGGAGGAGGAGAAGGAGGAGGAGGAGGAGGAGGAGGAGGAGGAGGAGGAGGAGGAGGAGGAGGAGGAGGAGGAGGAGGAGGAGGAGGAGGAGGAGGAAGAGGAGGAGGAGGAGGAGGAGGAGGAGGAGGAGGAGGAGGAAGAAGAAGAAGAAGAAGAAGAAGAAGAAGAAGAAGAAGAGGAGGAGGAGGGAAGGGGGTGGGGGAGGAAGAGGAGGAGGTGGAAAATGAAAGGAAGAGAGATAGATTGATAGATTGAGAGATAGATAGATAGATAGAGAAATAGAGAGAGAGAGAGAGAGAGAGAGAGAGAGAGAGAGAGAGAGAGAGAGAGAGAGAGAGAGAGAGAGAGAGAGAGAGATCATAAAAGAGAAAGAGATAGATAGATAGAGAGAGAGAGATAGATAGAGAGAGAGAGTGAGCATAAAAGTTAAAAAAACAAAAAGATACCCGTGTCTCAATGTAGGCACAGAGAAAGCGAGACAGAATAAACAAAAACAAAATCAGGACACACCCCGAGCGGAGAGGACTCGATATCTGTTAAATTCCCGGACAAATGTCTCATCTCGGGGTAATTTGATCGGTAGGGGTGGTGGGGGGGGGGGGGGGGGTAGAGGGAAGGTGATAAAGGGGAGGGAAAGGGAGGGGGGGGGGGGGGACGGAGGGAGGGAGGGAGGGAGAGGGAAGGTGATAAAGGGGAGGGAAAGGGAGAGGGGGAGGGAGGGGGTAGGGGGGGAAGGGGGTGTTACGATTCCCACAGGACCAGTAGCGACACCGAGATCCCATTTGGTGATCCCTTAGCCATCAGGAGCGCGGGCTTTGATTCTTTGATGTGATATCCGATCCCACTTCGGGCGACAGGATTTTTATTTTTATTTTTTTATATATATAGCCTATACTCTGATTTATTCATTCGTTTATGTTTTATTTATAGCTTTTTTCGGGAGAGAAAATTGATTATCATTTGGTTGTTCTTTATTTTTGTTTTTAGTTAGTTGTATATATATATACATTTTTTTTCGTCTCGTCTATATGTTAATAGTTATTATTGAATAATGATCAACAAGATTACATATTTAATAACTAATATATTAACACGAATATAAAGATTACAAGTTTAGGCGAATGCAAAAAAATTACATTTTGATAATCCAACGTTGGCAACATTGTGCGAATTCACAGTTGCCAATTTCATATTTTATTAAAAAAAAAAGTAAATGCATAATCTCAAATCTTTCTGATTATCTAAGTGAACTAATCATACAAACTCTTCTTAAAATCAACTTACATGATTATGCATGTTCTCTTACATGGATCAATATATTTCCAAGAAAAAAATTCCACAAGAAAGATTCCCTGAACCTGTGACGTCACATCGAACAATGTCAGTGGTGACGTCATACTATCCATCTGACCCACTGATGGCAGTTTGGGATCAATGCGGAAGAGAATATAAGATAACTTTGATTATCATTAAGAATTATCTTTAGGTTAACACGTAGAACCACAAGGGAAGTACCTAACCTAACCTTTATCCATGTCCGCATTGAATTAATAAAACCATACCCGATAGAAGAAGAAGAAAAAAAACAAAAAATCTAGCAATCCAATAGAAAAAAAAACAAAAAAACTTAAACATGAAACAAAAGTAAAAATAATATTCTCACCGCCCTAAACCTCACGCCCCCCAAAAATACACTCCATTTTCTAACCTAACATAGCACAGTTAGTTACAACCAAGCCTACCAACCCCGCGGGGCATTGTGGGTAATTTTGCGAGCGGCGCGGTCTAGCCTTTGGATATTAAAGAGGTTATTCTTGAGCGAGTAAAAAAAAAATTATATATATAATAATAAAAATAAAAGATGAGAAAGTGATGGTAATTAGGAAAAAACAGGGAGGATATGTATTATAAAAGAGAGGAGGTATAATGTTCCAGGGTATTCTTTTGGTGATGTTATGGTGCTGACGTGCAGATTTCCGTACATACACGGAACAATACATACAGCAACACACACACACACGCACACACACACACACACACACACACACATACAAACACACACACACACACACACACAAACACACACACACAAACACACACAGACACACACACACACACACACACACACACACACACACGTACACACGTACATGCACATACTATTATAGTTTATATACAATGTTCCCCACGAGGTTTTCTGCTTCGCTTCCTTGAGTTTATTTCTTAACGTATATATTGCCTAATAGAGATCGTGCGCCGAGGGAAAGAGGGAAAGAGTGTGTGTGTGAGGGAGAGAGAGAGAGAGAGAGAGGAGAGAGAGAGAGAGAGAGAGATGCAAAGAGAGAGAGAGAGAGAGAACGAGAGATACAGAGAAAGAGAGAGAGCGAGAGGGGGAGAGATACATAGAGAGAGAGAGAGCGAGATACAGAGATACAGAGAGAGAGAGAGAGAGAGAGAGAGAGAGAGAGAGAGAGAGAGAGAGAGAGAGAGAGAGAGAGAGAGAGAGAGAGAGAGAGAGAGAGAGAGAGAGAGAGAGCGAGAGAGAGAGAGACAGAGAAAGAGAGAGAGAATGAGAGAGAGAGCGAGAGAGAGAGAGAGAGAGAGAGAGAGAGAGAGAACGAGAGATACAGAGAGATACAGAGAAAGAGAGAGAGAGAGAAAGCGAGAGAGAGAGATACATAGAGAGCGAGAGAGAGAGAGAGAGAAAGCGAGAGAGAGAGATACATAGAGAGGGAGAGAGAGAGATACATAGAGAGCGAGAGAGAGAGAGAGAGAGAGAGAGAGAGAGAGAGAGAGAGAGAGAGAGAGAGAGAGAGAGAGAGAGAGAGAGAGAGAGAGAGAGAGAGAGAGAACGAGAGATACAGAGAAAGAGAGAGAGAGAGGGGGAGAGATACATAGAGAGAGAGAGCGAGAGAGAGAGATACAGAGAGAGAGAGAGAACGAGAGAACGAGAGATACAGAGAGATACAGAGAAAGAGAGAGAGAGAGAGAGAGAGCGAGAGAGAGAGATACATAGAGAGCGAGAGAGCGAGAGGAGGGCCTTAGTGAGAAGCCATTTGACTCCATTTGAGAGACGCGTAACAGTGAGCCACTTCGTCATCGCCGTACTATGAATATTATATTCATGAACTCACGCGCGGGTGCGAATGGGTGAGGGTGAATGGTGGGATAATGGGGAAGGGGTGAAGGGAAAGAGAATAATGGGGGAGAGAGAGAGGGAATTCGATAGCAGAGAACTTACGCGTTAATTAAAGAATGAAAATGCGGGGGAAAGAAAAAATAAATAAATGAAAGGATATGATATTGATTAATAAGGATATGAGGAAAGAATAGAGCAAGATGAGTAAACGAGATAAAAATAAACGAATGGATGTTTGATTGTCAGATAAGATAGCGCGTATAATTCGAACAGAGATCGCGGGCACAAACAAAACCCTGAGTGATGGTTTTCCCGCGAAAAGAAATATCGTAAATATTGAATCCATCTTATACACCACCGACCCTACGCTGGTTTTACATTATTAACCGACGGCATTCAGAAGTTAAAAAAAAAAAAAAAAAAACAAAAAAAAACAGGTCCAGTCGTTGAAACGTCACTTTGGGAGTCGTAACGTATTTATGAGTGATATATGAATCGGGCAATATGTATACATTTTTTCCCCTTTCCTTACGGTTGGTTCGAGTAATGCCTTTTTTATAATGCAGAGAGCGTTTCACAGCGTAATAATCTTGATAGTCTCAATCATCTGTCTCTCTCTCTCTCTCTCTCTCTCTCTCTCTCTCTCTCTCTCTCTCTCGCTGAGCTTTCGTTTATTTCAATAGGAAAACGGGGAACCAGTTGCAACAAAATTTCTATTATCAACTCTCTGATATTCACCGTGAACTAAAGAACTAAATGCATTACAAAAAAAAAAAATAGAATAAATAAATAAAATGAATAAATAAAATGAAGAGATTTATTCACGGTCTCTTCGGTTTCAAAATCAGCGAATCTCCCGCGTTAAAAAAATGTTTGAATTTGAGAATTTCATGACAATACACTCACTCACACTCTCGCTGTCTCGCTGTGTGAACTCTATGACCAATCCGTCGGCCGGTAATTGGCTTTAATTATGCAAGGTACAGGCGTAACCATTAATTATTATCGGCTTCAATCGAGCCATACATGCAAGATTACGCTGATGTTGTCGACCGTTCTTGCTAAATCTTTCTGTCTTTATGTATCTTTATTTTTTTTGTATTTTCTTCTTCCTCTTCTTCTTCCGTGTCTTCGCCTCGTGCGCTGCGAACTGTTACTGTCTGTCTTCAACCACGCGTTTCGTAAGCGTTAAAAAAAATAATAATAATAAAAAAAAAGAAAATCTTGAGACACCTTATTCCTTCAGCTGAACACACATCACACCTTCAAGAATCCGAACCTCCATAAAACTCCATTGATCAAAAAAAAAAAGAGAGAAAAAAACAACAACAACACCTTTCTTCATACCCACATACCCCTTCCATCCCCTCCCCTCCCCCCAGAAACCCCCCACCCCAGAAACCCCCCACCACAGAAACCGCCCTTTGAACAGAACAATCTCTCCTTACCTGGACTCTGCTCTCCGTCAGCCCAATCCGCATCGCTAATTCTTCTCTCATGAAAATATCCGGATAGTGAGTCTTCGCAAAAGACCTTTCCAGTTCGTTAAGTTGCGCGGGCGTGAATCGAGTCCGGTGTCGTTTGGGCTTCACTGACTTGTCCGAATCGCTGCCACCTACGCCCATCGTGCCGAGGCCGCCCGATACCTGTGCGGGCGGGGATGAGATAGGAAAGGGGTTAGCGTTTGTTATTGTTGTTGTTGTTTTTGTTGTTTTGAGGGGGTGAAGTTTGGAAGTTTGGAATGTTTTTTGTTTTTTTGTTTATTCCTGTCTTTGTTGTTATTGCATATATTTTCAGGATTATTTCATTTTTCTTCGTTTTATTCTTTTCTATCGTTATTTCATTTTTTTTGTTTTCATTATATCAATTAGAACTACGAAATATGATAAAGATAATGATAATAATGATGATAATAACAATAGGAAAATCATAATTATAACGATAGTGATGATAATTATGATAATAATAACAACACCAACAATAATAATGAAAATTAGAGTGGTTATAATAACATTAATAATAATAAAAATTATAACAGTTACTGATTTAAGTCTTAAGAGCGTTCTTATCACCTTTATCATAATAATAACGATAATATTATCTTTATTATCATCACTATTATTTTGATAATAATGATAACAAAAAATTAAGGCAGTGGTAATGGTAATGAAGACAATGAAACTAATGGTGATAAAGATAATAAGGATAATTATGATAATAATAAATGAACAATAAGAATAAGAATAATAAGAATCATAAGAACATGGATCAGAATCAGAATCACAGGAATAAGGATCAGAATAAAAATCACAAGAATAAGAATCACAAGAATAAAAATAAGAATAAGAATAAGAATCACAAGAATCAGAAGAAGAATCAGAATCACAAGAATAAGAATCACAAGAATAAGAATAAGAATCACAAGAATAAGAATAAGAATCACAAGAATAAGAATAGGAATAAGAATAAGAATAAGAATAAGAATAAGAATAAGAATCACAAAAATAAGAATAGGAATAAGAATAAGAATCAGAATCAGAATCCTAAGACCGAAATAGCCCTCGAAAAGCCCAAGACGGAAGCCAGATCCCCCCCCCCCCCCCCCCCCCCCAACCCCAACGCAAAACACGGCAAAGAACTAACCGTAAAGCCACTTACATCCGCTCTGTGGCTGGCGTTAGTAGCCGAAGACTGGGCGTCCAAGTTGGCTAACGTGGGCGGCCCTTGCTGGTGATGATGAGCGTGAATGAGGGCGTGTGAGGTGTGCGTGGGCGGCGGAGACTCGAGTTGGGTGAGAGATGTCCCTCCGTCGCCGCCTCCGCCTCCGCCTCCTCCGCTTTGGTTCTTGTTCGTGACATTCTTGTTCAGATCGTCGACGAGGTCCTTGCTCACGCCTGGAAGTCGAGGGGATGTGGCTCTTTTAGAAAATCTCTTGGATTTTGGTTATATATATAAAGTAATATGTATATATATGTATGTGTGTGTGTATATATATATATATATATATATATATATATATATATATATATATATATATATATATATATATATGTATGTGTATATATATACATAGATAGATAGATAGATAGATAGATATACATACATACATACATACATACATACATATATATATATATATATATATATATATATATATATATATATATATATATATATGTATATATATACATTGTGTGATTTTTTTGGGGAAAATTGTTATTATGAAGAGAGATGTGATATGATTTCAAAAAATTCTTGTCATGAGAATAAACACACGAAAGATGAAATTATCCTGGAAATTATTTTGTTTATCAAAAAATATGATTGTATATAAGCTAACAAAATATAAAGCATTGATAACCAGGCTCCTTAACGAACAATATCACCTTTTAAGAAGAACTCAAATGAAAAATGGACATTAACAAATTTCCAGATGATTAAGATGTGATATTTTATACAGATTGATATCAATATCATAATTAAACAATTCTAATTGCATTGTTTTCTTTGCTTTCGTTTTCATTCGTGAATTCTGATGATCAAACGGAGATGACTGTTAATATTGTTATCATTATCATTGATATTTCGACGACCATCGTTATAATTATTAATTCTATCAAAGCGATTTTTACTGTTGTTATATATATATTTTTTATATACTATTAACTACCACAACCGCTACCACAACTGTGATATATATTACTATGAATATAATCATTCCAATTATTATTTTCACCAATATCATTAAAATAATATTACCAATACGACCATAAATATTAAGTCTGTTACTCGTATCCTCCTTATAATTATTACTAATTTTCTTATTACAAAATCTACTATTGCTATTAGTGCTATTACTATTTTTAATATTATCATTATTTTAGTCATTAAAATGTCGATTTTATTAGCAATATTATGTATAAGAATATATGAATTAGCGACGGCATTAATAGTGGTAATGATTATACACTAATGATGATATTATAATCATTATCATTATTGTTAATAATGATAATAATAGTAATGATAATAAAATTGATAATGATAGTATTAACATCAGTGATAATAATAATAATGGTAATGATAATGAAAATAATGATAACAACAATGAAAATAATGATAACAACAATGATAATATTAATGATAAAGATAATGATAATGATGATGTTAATAATTGTGATAATAATAATAATCACAATAATGATAATAATAATGATGATGATAATAACAATAATAACAATGATAATAATAATAACAATAATAATAATAATGATAACAACAATTTGAACAAAACGACGCCATGTCTCATTCGAAAGGGCTTGTCTTACACGCAGTGAATTATTTCCCCACTGGCCGATAAAAAACCCGACCGCTGTCATAAAATTAATCCATGTCATATCTCGATCTTCAATCCCATACGTAAACTTGTTGTAGTTTATTTCCGAATCCCGATTTAAGACGTGAATTCTTTACTCCAGAAATCGGATTTGTTTTACAAAAAATAAAGCGGTTAAAAAAAATCGGATAAGGAATCCTTTTAAATCCGGATCTTATCGGGTTGGGATTTTGAGCGTCAGGTGATCATTACCGGAAGTAAGCGAAGGTGATGCGATATCTTCTTTCTTAATGCTGTGGTTTCCGTTTATCTACGATTTAATGTTTTTTAATCTGATGTTCCGCTCCTTCGCTTACATACATAAAACCCCGCTGTGCGAAATCACTACTTCGAAAATGGTTTATAGAATATAAATAAACTAACGAATGGAATTATATCACCTTAGGCATTCAAGCTATATACGGAGAATCCAATGGTATATAGTGTATATATGTATTCACCTTAATAAGGCGCGGTTTTTGGGCATTTATTCTGCATGGCACTTCGATTAACTACAGTGCCTTGTAATATACCCTTTCCGGTCCGGTACAGGTATTTCGCCGCCTGTTTACGATGGGTAACACTAGTTAATTTTCCGTTCAGAAAAGTTGTTTAGTGCGGAAAGTGCTGTAACTTGTAGATTGGTTTTAATTTTCCTTTTGTTTTATTTAAGTGGCGCTGAATTTAATTTAGTTTTAGATGTTCACAATAGCGGTGAGCGATTCTATGGAGTTTATGAGGCCGTCGTAACTTATGTTTCACGTAGGGTTGCGATTAGTTTATGAATTGATTCTACGCTTGGTAAATTTGTAGAAACGGATATTTTGTAGTTCAGGATATCTAGGTCTTGGAATAAAGCTTTCGTCTAATACTTAACGAAAATCCACAGATATATGACTATCACACGGAGTCTTTAATCGTATGTTATTACACTTAGAACTCCCTGTTTCAATGATTATGAAATAATATCCTACGCCTTACTTGCAAATTTGTAATAAACTTATACCGTATCCATTCCGCGGTAGAATATCCGACGGCCGATCACATGATTTGCATGCGTCACGCCGCTCCCTCAATCTCTTCACGGAAACGAAATCACAATAACTCCGAGTCAATTATTCCCTGACAAACGGACTCTCAAACAGGCAAACGAGCCACCTGCAGGCTGCAAACCTTAGACCATCTGGGAAGTCAGGTTACACACAGCTCTTGAGGGAAAGCCACCTGTCGCGGCGCGGTCGGAACAGCTGGTTCGAGCGCGGCCTCTTCCCACCAAAAGACGCGGCACAACATCCCGGAGAATACTTGACGAAACCCAAAAACCGTGCCTAAGGTGTCTGATCTCGGCCAACAAATCAAATCTCGCCAGTGCCTATCACATTTGCACCCCTTAATGAGCCCAGAGCCGCTGGTAATTAAGAGTAAATTTGCAAAATACGCTGGTAATATGGGGTACTTACCGATTGATGGGGGTGGCGGAGCCGTCAACATGTCGCACAGGAGTTTCGCGACAAACTCACTTCTCGGGAATCCACTCTTTCAATGTTTGATTATGAAAAGCGCGTTCGCTCCGCTGATTACGTACATATGAAGTAATATGGTCCGCAGACAAGATCTAAATGGAGATTTCCCAATACTAACTTTGCTTGTTAAACCTATCTCCTCTTGTTAAGCGATAGGCGCATTGGGTGAGAGCGGCGGACCAATCATCGTTCAGGGACGCGCAAACGGGGCGGAGTCAGCCCACACGGTCACTCCCCCTTTCCGGTCGTTCCGCCAATGAGAGACGCGGAAAGGTTATACGAAGAATAATCTCTGGCCAAATTGAAGATAATACACAATGGAACCATACAATTGAACGGATTGCCGGAAAATTGCTTTGGTGTTAGGCAAAAGATGTTTTAAATTAATGTTATGTCCCCTTCAAAAGGACCAAGACAAGCTAAAGTACCTAAAGATAACACTAATCACAGTGGCAGAGACTCCATATTGAACAAGGTACGGACTCTTGAAAACTCTCGCCAGGACAATATTAACTTGAGATTTTCAATACTATTGAAAAGTCAAACTAAAGGAATACAACACTCTGTCTCTACATTATATCATACAGTCTATCTATATAATATAAGAATAGTCAGAGCAATTCAAGCGAAATTTATCATCATTAATTTTGCGAGATTTGGTATATAAACTAGATACGTCTAACCTATGTACACTAACCAGGAAAACAGTAGAATGGATACAACGTGTCTTTGTGTCAAAAAATTGTCTGAGGAAATAAATATTTCATTGTGCGATGCTCTCCCTTTCTCTCTAGTCTCTTTTCTTTGTGTCTCCATCTCCTTCTTTCTCTCTCACTCTCTGTTTCTGACTGTCTCTCGCTCTCTATTTTTTTTCTTTCTCTCCTCTTTCTCTCTGTTTCTGTCTCTCTCTGCCCCCCCCCCCCCTCTCTCTCTACCTCTCTCTCCCTCTACCTATCTATCGACATATCTCTCTCTTTATCCGCCTATCCTATCCATCGCTCTTCCAATCTTTCTCTTCCTGTATATGTATTCATCGATACATAATCTCGCTCTTTCTGCATGTATCTATGTATCAGATCTCTCTCTCTCTCTCTCTCTCTCTCTCTCTCTCTCTCTCTCTCTCTCTCTCTCTCTCTCTCTCTCTCTCTCTCTCTCTCTCTCTCTCTCTCTCTCTCTCTCTCGCTCTCTCTTTCTCCCTCGCTCGCACTCTCTCTCTCTCTTTCTCTCTCTTTCTCTCTCTCTCTCTCTCTCTCTCTCTCTCTCTCTCTCTCTCTCTCTCTCTCTCTCTCTCTCTCTCTCTCTCTCTCTCTCTCTCGCTCTCTTTCTCCCTCGCTCTCTCTCTCTCTCTCTCTCTCTCTCTCTCTCTCTCTCTCTCTCTCTCTCTCTCTCTCTCTCTCTCTCTCTCTCTCTCTCTCTCTCTCTCTCTCTCTCTCTCTCTCTCTCTCTCTCTTTCTCTCTCTCTCTCTCTCTCTCATTCTCATCTATCAGTCTTTACATAAACTGCATCAAATGACCCCCTTCCTTTCAAAAAAATCTTATAAAACCGTAGAGTTTATGAGCCGCATATTTCTTTTTTCTGAACCCCTCTCCCCCCCTTCCATACAACCCCCCCCCCTCTCCCTCCCTCTCCTAAACCTCCCTCCTTCCCTAGAATCCTAAACTTGCCATCCTTTCAAGCTTATTTGTATCTTTTTCCCTCCACCTTCCCTCCTAGCTTCTATCGCTTCCCTCCACACCTTCTCCTTCTCTCCTATCATTTCCCTCCATTCCTAATCCTTCCCTCATCCCTTCTCCTCCCCTCCTATCATTTCCCTCCACCCCTTCTCCTCCACTCCTATGATTTCACTCCACTCCTTTCCCCTTCCCTCCATCCGTAATACTTCCCTTCAAACTCCTACCTTTGCCCTCCACCTCCCTTCTTCTATTCACTCTCTTCTCCAACACTTACCTACTTCCCTTCTATTTCTTCTCTCCCCCTACTCTCCTTCCCTTTCTTGCCCCTCTTCCCTCCCTCTTCCCTCCCCCAATCTTCCTCTTCCTC
>BOPN01001449.1:290000-292500 GCA_017312705.2 Penaeus japonicus
ATGATGATTACAATAATGATAATGATAATAATGATAATGACAATGAACATGATAATTACAATAATAATAACAATGATAACAATAATGATAAAAAAACAACGACTACAAAAACAACAACAATAACAAAGACAATCGCTTACAACAACAAACCCCGAAGACAAACAAACAAACAAACAAGCACCGGCAACGCGGGCGGGGCCTCAAAGGAAAATCAATATTTGTAAATCATTACCAATTCACAAGATCACTTAATGGCCCAACAGCCTCCTAATCCCCTCAAACAAGTGCTTAAACGCCTGACGACCGTTAACTACGTCCGGAAAATGGCGTCACGGTGGCAGTCGGAAGTAATTACGATTTTTCACTCTTTTTTTGGGTGGGCGGGAAATCAGGTCAGGTCAGGTCATGGTCGATGTGGAGGGGTAGGGAGGGATGGGGGTGAGGGGAGGGGGTTTGGGGGGTTAGGGGGGGGGGGTGAGGGATAATTGTGATTAAAGGATGTTAGGAATTTTGTGAATGAGATTTTGTTGTGATTAAATACATGTCGATTTCGGTCCGGGATTAAGCTTTATTTGATATACGAAAGTGAAAGAATACATCTAGTTACGAATTTACGTCTACTCTACGCGATGATATAATCTTCCAAACACTATATCCATTAAATAAACATCTGTATAATTCCGTATTTATATTTCGAGACTTTCCCGCCACACAAAAACAAAAGACAATCGATGCATCGCTTTTGGCGCCAAAGTAACCCAGCTTGCCCTCCGTATCCCCTCCGGAAATTGCAGGAGAATAGATCATAATGAACTCTATTCTCTTCCGCCACAGAGGCGAAAGTCCCATCACATATTCGGCGGTGTGTGATTTTCTTGCTTTTTTTATACTCTTTATCCTTAATTAAGATTGAATGCAAACGATTTGTTTTAATTTGCAAATGCGCGGTTTATTAGAAATAATTATTTTGTGTTATATGTGATGATTTAGTGAATGAGGGAAGTGTTGTTACACATACGTATAACCATGATATTCTTACTTGTGAAATATATTAGGCACGTAACCTCTCTATCTAATTGATATAAAAAATACATCGGGATTATCGATAATTTTTTCTAAACACTTATTCCAAAGAGTATGTTATCATAACTAAAGCATTTACTAGCGGTAAAATTCACCGCTTTATGAAATTATGTACAAATTATAAATTACTTTCCTATATTCATTATCATTATCATTGTTACTATTATTATCATCATTATCATTATCAATATCACTATCATCACAATTGTCATTATTATCATCATCACTCGTCTTAAAACCATCTTAAGAGTTTTAAACGTTATCATTATCATTATAAATACCATAACAATCCTAATGTTATCATCATCATTATCATCACCATCATCATCATCATTACCATCACTATAATCATTATTAAGATACTCATTAGCATAGTCCATTTTTCTTTCATCATAAAAATCATTATATTATCTTTAATATGATTATTGTTGTTATTTTTTTATAGCTTTTCTTTTTGTTTCGTTTTCTTCATCTGTTTATTATTGTTGTTGTTCTTTTTATTGCCATTATCGCTATGGTTGAAAATATGATGATAGTAATGATGATAGTAATGATAATAATGATAATAATAATAATGATAATAATGATAATACTACCAATGATGATAATAATGATAATGATAATGACAGTAATAATAATTATAATAATGATAATAATAATGATAATGATAATGACAATAATAATAATAATGATAATGATAATGATAATGATTATAATAATATTAATAATAATAATGATAATAATAAGGATAATGATAATAATAATAACAATAATAATAATAATAATAATAATAATAATAATAATAATAATAATAATTACAATAATAATAATGATAATAAGAATAATAAAAATAAGATACTAATATTAATCAATAACAATTATGATAACTATTTTAATGATAATGATAACAACAACAATAATAATAATAAAAAATAATGATGATAATAATAATGATAACAATGATAATGATAATAATGTTACTTATATCATCATTATATTACTAATATTACCATTCCTGTTATTGCAATCTTTATTCCCATCATTATCATCATGATCATTATCATCATTATAATCATCACAGTCATCATCATTCAACTGTCATTATCATCGTTCCTATCGTCAACATTGCTCTCATCATGTGATAATTATATTCAATGGCGTCATCATTTTATAATTTTAATCATCATCATCATCATTATCATCAAATATTCATTATCATTTCTGTTGAATTATAATTACCGCAATTATCACCGATATCATTATTAGTGATATTTCAGTTGGTGTTATTATAGTCGTTGTCATTATCATTATTATCGTCATCTTCATAATAATTGTTAGGATTATTGTCATTATCATTATTATCATTATTACTGTTGTTACTATAAATATTACTATTATTTCTATCCCAATCGTTATC
>BOPN01001450.1:10000-12500 GCA_017312705.2 Penaeus japonicus
GGTATGTAATTTTGCATTCCTGGTTTCATTTTCCAGCTCTGCCTTCCTTGTTTTAAACATTTTGTGTAAATGAGAAAGAAAGAGAAAGAACAAGCACACAAATACATATAGTACAAACATACCAATCGCCGAATAAGTGATAGTACATTGAAAAATAAGACCACATTTTAAAGAGTTGTTATCAGGCACAGTGAGCGGCGCGTTCTTCCCTCCTCTTGACTGTAATGTAATTATTGGGTTTTTGATATCCGTTGGGGTTACCTCCTATTCCTCGTTCCTCTCCCTATCTTCCTTTCCTTCTTCCTCTTTCCTCCCATCTTCCTACTATCTCCCCTCTCCATTTTCCTACGTTTTGTTTTCCCCTGCATCCTTTACTTTAGATAACGAAATATTTTTACCCATCGTTATTTCTCTTCTTCATTCTTTCTCGTCCTTCCTCCTCTTCCCTCTCCATCGTCCACAGGACAAAATAAAGTTTAAGTGGAGTGACGAAATACGTACTTGTATTTCCCATATATAACGTTCTATTCTAACTCATGCTCTCTTTCCTTCTTTCTTTCTATTCCTCGTTTTCTTTTTAATCTTCTGTCTTGTTCCTTCTCTCCTTTTCCCTCGTTTTTTTTTTATCTTCTTCCTCTCTACATCATCCGCGAGACGAGGATAAAGTTGAAAGGAATGACGAAATATTTACTTTTCTTCCTCCTTTAATGTGTATTTTCTAACTCATCTTCTTTTCTTTCCTTCTTTTCCTCGTTCTTCTTTCTATCTTATCTCCTCTCCTTTCTCTCCCTTTCCCTCCTACTTCCTTCTCCTCTCCATCACCGTCCCCGGGACAAGGAAAAAAACTAATAAAAATAACGATTAAAACTTAAGTTTCCCCTTTCTTCTCCATCTCCTTACACACCGAAATATTCAAACTCATCTTCTATTTCCGTCTTTATTTACTTTTCCTCCAGTTTCCTCTCGATGCTTGACTTTTCCCCCACGGACCCACTGGGCTCCCCAGACATGATCGTGAGCCAGCAGCGATTTCCCGGAACCGCTGTTAGGAGAAGAGGAGGAGGAGCTGCCGTTGTCTGACGCTGGTAAACAGTGCCCGAATCGGTCGTCGGTTGTTGTAAGACTTTATCACTGCGCACGTACAGCTCCATGATATAGAATATCGTGGAACGTTGGCGCTCGGTTTTCCCTTTTCTTGGGAGTCTCAATCGGAGACGGCCATTAGAGAGATGGGCGGAGTGCTTTTCTCTTCGGGGCGGAATGCACACGACATATCTGATTGCAAGTTTATGATTATCGATGTATCTTTCCTTACAGAACACATGCAGACACAAATATAGATATACATTTGCGTTTATTATTATTGTGTGTATACATACATACATATATATATATATGTATGTATGCATATATTTATATATGTATGTTTGTATATATATATATATATATATATATATATATATATATATATATATATGTATATATATATACATATGTGTGTGTGTGTGTGTGTGTGTCTGTGTATGTGTGTGTCTGCCTGTGTGTGTGTCTGTGTGTCTGTGTGTGTGTGTGTCCACAAAAAGATCTTGCAACAAAAAAAACACCATCGGTCATCCCGTACAACCTTCCATCAGATAACTAACTTTTACCCATTTAAAAAGAGTAGCAACGTAGTTTTCACTATCCGGCCGCATTTTCCAACGCCCTCGCTAATCAGAATTCAGATCGTAGAACACAGGTACGGCCATTACGCTACTTGGTGTAGCGTGTACCCGAGATGTGGCATAGGTGGAATAGGTAGATCTGATGAAACAGAGACAAAGTAATTAAATAAAAAAGTCGAATGCATGTTTCATTTTCTTGCCTGTTGAAGGGCGATAACCTAATTCGAAGAATGCTAGATTGATTCACGTATGATAAAGTCATAACTTGACTATATATTTTTTATTAGAGAAAATAATCTATTGAGGTTCGGTCATAGTGCTTTATATGACTTATCAAAGTATCCTTCTTGACAAAGTTTTCAGATGACGATCTCATCTGTGATCATTTTTCTGTTCCTCTTGCCATATCCTCGGTCGCTGGCGGCGATCCTTCCTAATGTGGAGGATAAATTTATTAGTTTTGGGATTTTTGCATCCCCCCCCCCCCGTATATATACATACATACGTGTATATATATATATATATATATATATATATATATATATATATATATATATATATATAATGTATGTATGTATGTATGTATGTATAATTCTCAAGGGAAAAAAACGTGCATTTAGCATTCATAGAATATTTCATATATCGTATTTCCCCCAAGGAAAACCAAGATGAAAAGAGACATTAACTCTGATTTTTCATAGTATTATAAATAATTACTTCTCCACACACTTTTTTCGGCACCCACTTATAATGCATCATATACCGCTATGACTCCTCTTTTTGTATCTCATTATGATGAAAGATTGCATTCAACCAAAATTCCCTGCTCGAGAATA
>BOPN01001450.1:87500-90000 GCA_017312705.2 Penaeus japonicus
GTAATTATTATTATGTCCATCGAATATAATTTGTACGTGTATGCTTCTGCTACTGTATTCTATATGATGCAATCATCAATGTAATCTGTATCTTTCATGTTACTCTAATTGTTATATATATATATTCTACCACGTACACATCACATCTCTCTCTCCCTCTCACGCCAGACATAACAGTGTTGTTTGTCTTTCCCTTTCAAGAGCTATGTATTAATGCAACACTTCCCTCATCACATTCCAAATGTCACATGTCAGGAGAAAACACGCGATTCACACACATCCTGAGACAAGTCACACATTGTGGTAGATAGTTTCCTCTCGGGGAGCAGAGGAGCAACACCTCGCTCTTCCTCGGTGGAGCAACCCTCACTCCAACGTCCTACTGTTCAATCTTAGCAATAAACCAAGAAAGCTGTTCCTGCCGTGTTCTTCACACCCTAGGCCACGCTACCCACATACAAGCAATGTCCAAGTCGGACCTGTTAAAGAATGAGAAAAGGAGAGAGAGAGAGAGAGAGAGAGAGAGAGAGAGAGAGAGAGAGAGAGAATTGTAGAAAAAGGAACTAAGAAGTTAGTTAAGAATGTTTTAATACTAATCGAATATAAAGTTCCATGGAAGATGTTACTGTGTTATGTAGTATTAACAGTATAAGTATCAAAGATAGCTTTTGTTCTGAGAATTAAATGATTTAATATTTTAGGCTTCCCAGTATATTACACTGCTGTTTCATTCTTATTATCATTATTGTTTTATTCATTTTCATATTCTATTATTATCACTACATTTAGTTTTGTTATTATCATTATCCTTATTGATATTATCGTCCTCTTTATTTTATTATTATTATCATCATTATCATGACTATTGTCAATATTTTTATCAATGTCACTATCTTTATTGCTTTAATCATCATTACTGATCTCATCATTGTCACCATTAACTATCATTATTGTTATTATTACTCTTATTGTTATCATTGCTATAATTATAATAATTATCATTACTATCACCACCATCACTATCCTTATCATTATCTATACTATTGTTATCATTAACATTATTATATTACCAGTATTGATATCATTATTATCATTATCATTATCATTATCGTCATTATCATCACCATCCTTGTCAGCATATACAAATTACATCATATTCATTTTTTTTCCCTAAAGATTGAGAGTGATTCTACCTTTTAGGTGTGTTATCATTAAACAGAAAGTGATTCGCATTGCAAAGAGTAGCTCACAAGTCTTGTAGGAAGCTTGCAATGGCAATAGAGAATCAGCACCAGTATGAATTCGATTTGTGTTGACAGTATACATGGGAAAATAGTAGAAATTTTGGATATGAGCAAAATGCTTAGGCAATATGAGACGAAAGAGAGAGAGAGAGAGAGAGAGAGAGAGAGAGAGAGAGAGAGATAAGTGGGGTAGCGTTATATATACAGTGATAAATAGGCAAGCAGATAATACGAAAGAAAGAGAGAGGGAGAGAGAGAGAGAGAAGAGAGAGAGAGAGAGAGAGAGAGAGAGAGAGAGAGAGAGAGAGAGAGAGAGAGAGAGAGAGAGAGAGAGAGAGAGAGAGAGAGAGAGAGAGAGAGAGAGAGAGAGAGAGAGAGAGAGAGAGACAGAAACAGAGAGAGAGAGAGAGAGAGCAGGGACAGAGAGAGTGAGAGACAAAGACTTTAGTTGTACAGAAACCCCCCTTCAGACTGCCAGTCACTCCAAAACCGCAGTCACACCCATATTCACATCTTTCCCCTCGTCGGTGTCAAATCTCGGGAGAGCGGATGCCAAAGACCTTATACCTGGAACCCTTAGAACTATTAATAAACTTCATGGATAGCTCGGAAGCTTTATAATGGAAGGAGCTGGCGGCGAAATAGGTAACGTGTGAACTTCAAAGAGGGTAAAAGATCAAAAGGGGAAAAAATCGAATTAATTAGATTTTTCCCCCCAAGGGACTATGGGTTTTTCCAGGAACGGGGAGATCCAACAAAAGATGTATTAACCTGGGCGGCCGATGGAGGTCTAATTTCAGTGACTATTCACAGGGGCGGACACATATGTTGAATGATTGAAGGGGAAAGATACATATACCTAACATAGACGGGTGAGGCAGTACTTGATATATAGTATAGTGCAACATTGAATAGCGGAGTTATTATATGTGCATTACGTAAATAGAAGTTAGGATGAGTCCTTTGTCAAGCGCGGTGCCAATATGAAATCAGTTCTATGGTTGTTTAATTCCTCGAATCCAATTCTGGAAGGTACTATAGGGAAAAGGACATTGTATCGTAAACAGATAAGGAACGCAGTCTTCTCAAAGCCTCGTTCAAGCTGCATGCAGAGATACTTTTCTTAACGTGTTCGATGCGCATACTCGGGTAGTTGAGTTAAGACGAACGAGGCTTTATGATGATCTTGTTTCCTAAAAATCCATATCACTGAAGTTTAGACTTGCCAAAAAATTAACTGTCAACGCTGCCAAAAG
>BOPN01001450.1:107500-110000 GCA_017312705.2 Penaeus japonicus
GACATGCACATCTTATAAGTATAGTTTATTATATAATCCCTATATATATCAAGTGAATGAAAACGTAATAATAACATTAAAAATAGTTTTAATTGTTAGAGCTGTATTTGTTCTTTACTCCACACGTGTTGATGGAGTATTTTTCAAATACAGTCTGAATAAGAATAGAAAAAAAAAGATATGCAGAATATAAAATTAATTATAAAAAAAATCAAAAAGGATAAAAAAGAGGCAATATATCAAAGGATATAAAACATTCTGTGACAAGTTTCCCGAAAAAAAACAAGATTTTTTTTTTTTCAAACAAAGCGACACAGAATGGATAAAATAAAAAACTCACCAACTGACCCAACAAAAACACTATATTTGTATTTACACACGTGTCTTTGGCTTGGCTGAGCGACAAAGGGTGGCAGACCAGCTAGCTACCAAGACTGTGGTATAGAAAACAACAGAAACAACTTTTTTACTTTCGTTTTTCGCGCTCCGTTCCATACTAAAACAACAACACGCTTGCATCAAAGGTATGCTGCCATAGTTTTGTCTTTACTTATTTTATTTTAGGTTGCAGAATACACAACAAAAGAAAGTAGCTGGATTTTTATGTAAAAAAAAGAATAAAAAAAAATAAAAGTTTTCTCGTGTGTGCCGTTGCTACTTCTTCATGTTCAGTATAAAGTTTATTAAGTGAAATAAAAACGTAAAACACATTTGTTTTTTTTCTCTCAGGCTGACAATAATAACGATAATGATAATATCATCAGCTGTAATGATGATAATATGATATAAAAATAATGATCAAAAGATAATGATCAGAGTCAATATCAGTAAAGCTTTAAAAAAAGATAAATTTTATCTGACATGAATAAAGTTATTCATGTGATACTGTACACAGCCGTCGATTTATCCTAAGCTTATAGAGGATCGTTTCTGTATTGCTTAAAATATCTTGTTATTCTATTTATCCAATTAATTATTCTTAATATTTGAATTTACTTAGAACTTTCTTGTGAGCTCATTGATTTAGTACAGTATCTATTACTTACGACTTGCTTGTTTATTTACTGAATCTAATTGAATCTATATGTTATTGTTTACACCATATTGCTTAAGAAATATGATTTTATTTTCAATATATACAAATATTTGGCTCACATTCTTTTCTTACTTATTTCTCCCTAATTTGATCATTCATTTCTGTTATCTTTTTTCTCTATTACCATAAATAATCATAATTATCTATTTTACCAATGTGAATGTCCTCTACTTGTACGTTCTCATTCGAGCGAAGAAAAACATTACCGTTGTGCAATAAGCGAATATATCCTGCAACATTTTTACTGCAAGAGACTTTTGATCCCGCAAGGTAAAGTTTGTACGTGTTAGGGCTTGCATTAGCATTACTTTGTACAGAGGAACGTGGGGTTGTTTTTAGAGCTCATTTCCTGGTAATGTGCTGTTTCTTGTGTCGTCTACCTTTCTTTCTATGTTTAATCTTTTTTGTATTTATACATACCTATCCATATATATATATATATATATATATATAGATATGTACACACACACACACATAATGATAGTCATTACTATGACAACAATTATCAGTAATAATTACGACAATAATAGAATTACGAATAGTAATGATAATAATCAAAATAATGATAACAATAATAACAACAATGATGTACTGATAAAAAAGGTGTAAGAATGCACAGCAAGATACGTAAAACGAAAGAGACAAAAAAGAATATCACTGATATTCAGAAATCGAAAAATATTTAATGAATTGCCATCCACGTAGTTGTGATCACAATCAATGTTTTTTGTTTTGTTTTTGTTTTGTTTTGTTTTTCCGCCCTACATATCATTATACGGACCTTTAATCACTTGATGATTGCTTATGACATCTAGAATATTACTACTCATAAACACACACACTCACGCGCGCGCACACACACGTACACGTTTCCGTACACACACACACATATACACACACACAGCATCTGTCGAGCAGTTTATGTGGCTGGTGCTCAGAAGTTTAAACATGATTTGTTTCTTCCAGCAAATTGGAAATGACATATACATCTTATAAGTATAGTTTATTATATAACCCCTATATATATATCAAGTGAATGAAAACGTAATAATAACATTAAAAATAGTTTTATTTGTTAGAGCTGCATTTGTTCTTTACTCCACACGTGTTGATGGAGTATTTTTCAAATACAGTCTGAATAAGAATAGAAAAAAAGATATGCAGAATATAAAATTAATAATAAAAAAGTTAAAAAAGGATAAAGAAGAGGCAATATATCAAAGGATATAAAACATTCTGTGACAAGTTTCCCGTAAAAAAAAACAAGATTTTTTCAAACAAAGCGACACAGAATGGATAAAATAAAAACTCACCAACTGACCCAACAAAAACACTATATTTGTATTTACACACGTGTCTTTGGCTTGGCTGAGCGACAAAGGGTGGCAGACCAGCTAGCTACCA
>BOPN01001450.1:135000-140000 GCA_017312705.2 Penaeus japonicus
AGAATCCAATGTTTCGAAATATGGTGTTACAGACGTGTTCTCCGCATCAGCTGGACTGAAAAGAAGACAAACGAAGTCCTCCAAAAGATAAACTGCGAGCGGATTTTCTCAAACATCCTTAAGGGGGGATTTCGCCGATACGACCTCAAATTTTCATTTTTTTTTTTTTTTTTTATTGAAAACTTCATGTTTGAACCTCATCGGATCAAAGCCGATACATGGCCAGACGCATAATGCATTCCCTTCCCCGTAGTGTCGGTTTAAAGGGCTGGCTCTTTAAACGCGTAGTGGTGCTGACACGCCCCCTTCTTGTCAATTCTTTGTTTTTTTTGCATTTATTACTGTTTTTCTGCTGTTTTTTCGATTTACTTTTTGAGTGATGGTGAGGTACGATAACTTGGGCTGTTGCTGGCGAGTGGCGACGCCAGAGCGGCGAGTGAGGCCTTGCTGGAGAGAGTACATGTGTGTATACAAGCTCCTGCCAACGCATATTTGCGTATTTATCATAGTTGATTCGTTCTGACTTTATATTGATTGACAATGCCACGTGCTAGTTCAAAACGAAAGGCTGTCAGTGAAAGGAATCGTGAAAGGATAAAAAAAAAGGTGGAAAAGGGAAGAAGCAAACTCAGCTGATGACGACGCGGTCGCTGGCCCCTCCACCCCATCCCCCGCACCCACCCCTGACTTCTCGTCGCCACATGAGAGCTATGCTACAACTGCAAGCTATAGACACAGCTTGTTGCCATCTCAAAAGGCCCCCCCCCCTAAAAAAAAGAAAGTCGGCTCCTGGCCCAGATTACCAGCGTGGTAATTTTTAATCTCGAATACCTTTTCCTGGCACTTAATGAGGTGATGGGCTCCACTGGATAATTTAATAATATATTATTATCATATTAGAGATATATAACACATCAATAAAGTGTTATATATTCTAAAATGATAATAACAGGGGACCAAGAACCTTGTAACGTGAGCAGTTTCTCCCAGGCTAGATTCTGAGAGGCTATACAGGTGACAGAAGTTATGTAACATGGCCTCAAACTGCCTAAATAATCACTGGCAGGCTCTAGAATGGTTGAATAGTTAAATTATGTATATACTTAGATTTGATACATTTTGGAGTGGATTTTATCAAGCATTGTATATGTTCACATAAAACATCGATTTTCTCAAAACTTGTTTTTTAGATACAAAATGTTAACCACTTCGTCAGTAATTGACCGATTTAAAAGAAAATTCAGCACCATAATCATCACGTTTGTCCAAACTTTCCCCGGTATTATCAAACAATAATTGCTTCAAATAAATTTATGGCGAATTTTTATATATGATTTTTTTACGAAAAAAGAAAGGCAAAGTTTTCTTTTTAAATCAAATTTGTCATAAAAGATACGTGTACAAAAATATCGACAAAGATACTTTATTGTGTCTACTATATGTGGTTAAAAGGAAATTGCCATGCCATTCATACTTTCGATGTTTTTTGGGATTTTTTCTGTCTTCTGCAATCACCAAAAATAGATGCACCGCACAAAAACTATGGCAGCTATCATAGTCATATTAATAGTATAAATGCATTGCATACAAATACACATAATGTAAAAAAATTAATCAGCTAGATGAAATAGGAAAGATGGGAGGGCCCGAAAACCGTTAGTGGGATCGAACATTCGAAATCCCCCCTTAACACCAGGAAACTGACATTTGTTGGCCATATTCTCCGTGGCGGGGGCCTTGAAAGAAACTTGTTGACCGGAATGGTGTTTGGCTCTAGAGGACGAGGTCGACCCAAAACCCGGTACTCCGACGACATAAAGAAGCTCTGCGACATGAGCATGGTTGAGGCAATGAGGCTGGCAGAAGACCGGAATGGCTGGAGGAATATGGTGCGGAGGGCCACGGCTGGTCGGGACCGACCTACCCGTCAGTGATGATGATATATATATATATATATATGTGTGTGTGTGTGTGTGTGTGTGTGTGTGTGTGTGTGTGTGTGTGTGTGTGTGTGTGTGTGTGTGTGTGTGTGTGTGTGTGTGTGCATATATATGAATATATTGATAAATATATTTATACGATATATTTGGCAACGAGTAGGAATAGTCTATGTTAGGTCTTATAGGGAACTGGTAGCAACTAGTAAATACCTCTTCGAGATATTGTCAGATATATATATATATATATATATATATATATATATATAAATATATATATATATATATATATATATATATATATATATATTTATATATATATATATATATATATATATATATTTATATATATATATATATATATATATATATATATATATATATATATATATATATATATATATATATATATATATATATATATATATATATATATGTATGTATATATGCTGTTCCCTACAATACATATTGAAGCAAATTATAATATATGGGAACATATTAATTCACGTGCGTATGTATGCTTGTGTAGACATTGTTTATATATTAGTAGTGTGTACATACATGCATTTGGAAGCACAAGCCACATGTAATACGTACGTAGACATCCGCGCACATCACTTGAAATATGTATATAAATGCATATTTGTATATTCATATGCGTTTACTCTGTGCATGCATGGGCGCAATCCAGATATAGACGCGTACATGAGTGTATCTTTTGTCGGTAGATTACAGACCTGAGGCGATTATCACGTGTGAATTTGACTGACAGCCCAGATAAGTAAACGGAGTAGAGGTCTGAAGGCTGAGACTAAGGGAGTTGTTGTACAGCGTTTGTTGCATAAGATTTTGCTAAATATCTCAATAACAAATGAAAGTTAGATCATGAGACAGGTCTTGCATATTAAAATGCAACATTGTCTTTGTCGCTATATCATCGCAGCAAGCTTATAGCTTACCATAACTGCATAGTATGGCATAGAAGTTATGACGGCATATATACTCATAGAACAGCTTACCGACGAAATAGTTTGACGGTATATATACTCTCGCGTCACGAAAAGGGTTAAAATTATGAATACATTCTTCGAGGAAATGGACATAGAAATCGCCATCCAGCATTAAAAATAAAATTGACTTCATAATTACCAATAGGCGCGACATTATACGAGACGTAAGCGTTATCATTAAAGTAAATGTAGGTAGCGACCATATACTGGTCAGAAGTCGAGTTAAATAACAGCTTAGGGAACGAAATATGCTCATACAGAAGCCTCTCGTTGATCTAATTATCATTAAGAATAGGGCGACAGAATTCAGTCTTAACATCCGAAATAGATACTCAGCTCTCGAAGATCTTGACATAGACCAAATGAACGACCAATTCAGTGAGATATTAAGGGAAGCTGCACGTGAAGTAGCGGTAAAGACGAAAAAGAAAAGTTCAGTAAGTTTTCGGTAGAGAAAGAGAGAGAAAAAAAAATATATATATATATATATATATATATATATATATATATATATATATATATATATGCGTGTGTCTGTGTGTGTGTATGTGTGAAACAGCGTAGGGAGATGAAAATAAAATCAGTCAGAAACAAAATAAAATCAGCAGAGCAGACTAAGACGAACAAGAAGAAAGAAGATGTGTGCAATTTTAACTTAGGAAAAATAAATGAAGCTCTGCTTTCTGAAACAGCCTTAAGGCAACAAAGAGGAGGCTCGAAATAGGAGAAAAAACAAATGTGTGCAGTAAAGAAACCTAATGGAGAAATGACATGCAATAAAAGATGAAATTATCAAAGTAATAGAAGACTTCTATTGCGACTTATACGACTCAAATGATCAGCCTCGTACGGAGACAAACACAACATTACGGTAGCTTAAGAGACAGGAAAAAAGCGATATGGACCAGACAACAAACAAAAGTAGAGGATATACTTAAGAGCATCAAGAAGAAAACGTGGCAGTGGGCAGGACATATATATTGGAGACAGGACAACAGGTGGACAAAGATAACAGAATGGGAAATTCACAACACAAAGAGAACAAGGGCAAGACCAATGACAAGATGGCGGGATGAAATAGCGAATTTCGCAGAAGTAAACTGGAATCAGAGGACACAAGACCGGAATGACTGGAAAAGACTGAGAGAGGCCTACGTCCTGCAGTAGTATGATACAGGCGGCCGATGATGAGGATGATAAGCGTGTAAGCGTGTGTATGCTGCAGTGTGTTGGTGTATGTATGTGTGTGTGTTTGTGTGCTCGTTGATAAAGAACATACCTCAGTATATATAGGCGTAAACATCAAAACCCTGATCCCTCTCACTCCCTGTTTACTGAAAAAGAAATGGAGTCCCTCTTCTGCCCAGGCCTAACTATAATCAAATTTTCCTATTCTCACATTTTCCGAGGAAAATTCGTTAGTGTGTCTCGTCCTCTGAAGAAAGGACAAGGGATATTCTGCTGTTGTCTCGATATGTGCATGGGTGTGTGTGTTTATTTATGTGTATTTATGTTGATCTATATCTATATATATATATATATATATATATATATATATATATATATATATATATATATATATATATATATATATACATGTACACACACACACACACACACACACACACACACACACACACACACACACACACACATATATATATATATATATATATATATATATATATATATATATATATATATATATATATATAAAGAGAGAGAGGGAGAGAGACAGACAGACTGAGCGAAAGAAACAGACAGAGTATTAACATATATATTTCTGCGTGTGTGTGTGTGTGTTTACCTGTTGTGTTATCCTTCAACTGGACTTTTCTTTTCTTCGAAAAAAAATGCCTGTGATATATAAATGGATGAAGTTCACGGTGCATGTTATCTCAACCTTCTATGATTAATCATCATTGGATCTCTTGCAAGTAAATTAATCTTTTAAGCTAAGTTAATCACTTAAACTAAGTCGACATTTATTTTCACTTGACAGCTCAAATCAGGGAGAATGGACAAAAAATAAGAAAGAAAGAAAAAAAAAAAA
>BOPN01001450.1:142500-147500 GCA_017312705.2 Penaeus japonicus
TATCTCAATAACAAATGAAAGTTAGATCATGAGACAGGTCTTGCATATTAGAATGCAACATTGTCTTTGTCGCTATACGATCGCAGCAAGCTTATAGCATACCATAACTGCATAATATAGCTTAGAAGTTATGACGGCATATATACTCACAGAACAGCTTACCGACGAAAAAGTTTGACGGTATATATACTCTCGCGTCACGAAAAGGGTTAGAATTATGAATACATTCTTCGAGGAAATGGACATAGAAATCGCCATCCAGCATTAAAAACAAAATTGACTTCATAATTACTAATAGGCGCGACATTATACGAGACGTAAGCGTTATCATTAAAGTAAATGTAGGTAGCGACCATAGACTGGTCAGAAGTCGAGTTAAATTACAGCTTAGGGAACGAAATATGCTCATACAGAAGCCTCTCGTTGATCTAATTATCATTAAGAATAGGGCGACAGAATTCAGTCTTAACATCCGAAATAGATACTCAGCTCTCGAAGATCTTGACATAGACCAAATGAACGACATTTATAGAGATATTATGGTTTTCAGTACGTGGTGAAGTGCAAGACTTGCGCCAAAGTTCAGCAAGCTCGCAGAGAGAGACAGAAAAAAATATATATATATATATATTTTCGCCATTATCACGTTATTAATATATATATTACATATATATATATATATATATATATATATCTGTACGTGTGTGCGTGTGTCTGTGCGTGTGTATTTTCAAAAGTGAAACAGTGTAGGGAGATGAGGCACAAATCAGTCAGAAACAAAATAAAACCTGCAGAGTAGACTAAGACGAACAAAAGAAGAAAGAAGATGTAATTTTAACTTAGAAAATAAACAGCCCTGCTGACACAGCCTTAAGGCAACAAAGAGGAGGTTTGGGAACAGGAGAAAAACAAATGTATGCATTAAAGAAACCTAATGGAGAGATGATATGTAATAAAGATGAATTATCAAAGTAATGGAAGACTTTATTATGACTTATACGACTAAATGATCAGCCTCAGACGGAGACAAACACAACATTACGGTAGCTTAAGAGACAAGAAAAAAGCGAAATGAACCAGACAACAAACAAAAGTAGAGGGTATACTTAAGAGCATCAAGAAGAAAACGTAAGCAGGACATATATATTGGAGACAGGACAACAGGTGGACAAAGATAACAGAATGGGAATTACTAAATAATAAAGAGAACAAGGGCAAGACCAGACAAGATGGTATTTGAAATGAAGTGAATTCCGCAGAAGTAAACTGGAACTCAGAGGACACAAGACCGAAAATGACTGGAAAAGACTGAGGCTTACGTCCCGCAGTAGGTATACAGGCGGCCGATGATGAGGATGATAAGCGTGTAAGCGTGTGTATGCTGCGTGTTATGTATGTATGTGTGTGTGTTTGTGTGCTGTTGATAAAGAACATACTCAGTATATATAGGTGTAAACATCAAAACCCTGATCCTCTCACTCCCCAAGGTTTACTGAAAAGAAATGAGTCCCTCTTCTGCCCAGGTCACATAATCAAATTCTTCTATTTCACATTTTCCGGAGGAAAATTGTTAGTGTGTCTCTGTCCCTGAAGAAAGGACAAGGGATATTCTGCTGTTGTCTCGATATGTGCATGGGTGTGTGTGTTTATTTATGTGTATTTATGTTGATATATATATATATATATATATATATATATTATATATATTATTATATATATTATTATATATATTATTATACATGCACACACACACACGTCAATATCAGTCATCATCATCATCATCATAATATTATATATATATATGTATATATATATATATATATATTATATATACATATATATATAAAAATATTATTATTATTATTATATATTATATATATATATATATTATTATATATATATATTATTATATATAATATAAAGAGTGAGGGAGAATTGATTAATCATGCAGTAATATAGAGGTAATAAATTATTATTATATTCTCTTATGTGGTGTATTATCTGTTAAATGTCCTAACTGACTTTCTTCCTTTCAAAAAATAACGTATTATATAATGATAAGTTTCACGAATATATGTTATCCTTACCTCTATGATTAACATCATTGACTGCAGTATTAACTCAATGGGTGTTACCACTAAACTAAGTCGACATTTATTTTCACTTGACAGCTCAAATCAGGGAGGAATGGACAGTAAACAAGAAAAGAAAGAAAAAAAAGTGACGAAAGCCGAGCTGAAAGGAAACCGAACATGAGTCGCAGGAAGTGGGACTGAGAATAAAGGAGGGACAGAATAAGGGAAACAAAAGAAAAGGGGAGAGAAAAGTTTGAAAACGAAAGGAAAAAAAAAGAGGAAGTGAAGTAACCACCGCAGACATTGATAAAAGTGACGGTACAGGAGGGACAGACATTGGTGAACTCCGTACGGTTGAACATGGAATGACATAGCAGAAAAGGCACCGACATTTGTATATCAATAAAAGATGAAGAATATATCCAATATACAAAAAGAGAATAAAATCAGTTTATATTACACTTCCAGCTCCATGGGTCGATATGCCTAGGAAAACAGAGCGGCTGTCAAGGAGAATGAGAGAGAAAGAGAGAGACAAAACGAGGCTGATTCAAACGTCAGCATCTCTGTCAGCTTTGTTGAGTGAATGAAATTGGGAGTTACACCTGTCATACGTCCTGTTAGCTCCTTTCAGCTGGAAGCACTAAGATATCTGGACATGTTGGAAAGAAAAGAAAGTAGAGACGTTATAATTTATTCTATATGGTATATATTAAGACTATTAATCAGTTCGATGTGTGTTCTAATTGTCATTACGGAAAATGATTGAAAAAGCATAGATCACAAGTAAAGTGCCTAAGTGAAATGGCTGTATACAGTCCTAGGATGCCAATAAAATGCTACAGTGATTTGAGAAACCAAAGGTCAATGATACTAGAAATAATATTATATGATAAGGGCTATAAATGTTTCATTAGCCGTCTCTGTGAAAAGGGCCATGAGGACTTCACCAATTGATATAGAATACGATTGATTTTAAAACGAATGATTTATAATATATTTAAAACATATATTGCCATTTGTACAGTAACACGAATCTCTCTTTTCGACAATTTGCTAAACGAATATCACTGCCATATGTTATTTACCAAGTTGCTTTCCTTCTCTGATATTTGATTAGATTGGAGTGGCAGACGGTCAAAGGGCAGGGCTTTGTTATTGTTAATACTGACCTGAGACTAATGTCATTTATATTACGTAGGATTTAAATCTATTGATAATTTTTGCACCTCATTCTCCCATTTTGTAGAGTGATATGATCATTCGCCATTTACTTTCTAATCAATTTATATTTTCAACATGCTGATTTATTGATTCATATATCTATATATCTATATATCTATATCTCTCTATCTATCTACCTATCTATCTATCTACCTATCTATCTATCTATCTATCTATCTATCTACCTATCTATCTATCTATCTATATATATATATATATATATATATATATATATATATATATATATATATATATATATATTGACACGTTTCTAAACTTTATTGAAGACTTTCCTCGCTAATTCTCTCTCTCTCTCTCTCTCTCTTTCTTTCTCTCTCTCTCTCTTACACACACACACACACACACACACTTTCTTTCGTCTCTTCTCTTCCTATCTTTTCTAACTTTCAAAGAAAGCTTTTGGTAAAAATGGCATTATTATCCCCTCCAGCTTCGCACCGAACTCCTCAAACAATGCATAAGAAACAAAGAAACATCAATAAGAACCATTAATATTCTCGTCCTAGCTTGTTGTTGTTCTCTTCACTCGGTATCATGCCTTTCGGAATGTGGAAACCAAAATATAAAAGGAAAAAATAAGAGATCCATGTCGCTACTTTCTTATTCCGTCCACACACCAAGTCTGGGAAATGTTCTTGGCCCGACTCGAGGTACTCAGCGACCTCACACGCACATATGTGAGTAGCGGCGTGCGAGCTGGGCGGCTGAGTGTACCTGAAGGGTGCCACCGTGAGTACGAAATAATGGGTGGAAATTGGCGAATTTACTGTAGGTGGCTCGTATTATGTAGCTGTTTATGTAGGCTGTTTTAACAGTATCTTGTGTGTGTTCGTGTGTGTGTGTGTGTGTGTGTGTGTGTGTGTGTGTGTGTGTGTGTGTGTGTGCGTGTGTGTGTGTGTGTGTGTGTGTGTGTGTGTGTGTATATATATATATATATATATATATATATATATATATATATATATATATGTGTGTGTGTGTGTGTGTGTGTGTGTGTGTATGCACTTAGATACGTGCAAAAATAAAAGATAAAAGAGTAACAGTAAAAGAAAAAAAAAATACCCTCATCTCTCGGGATGATAGACCCTCCTTTTCATACACTCACAAAAAAAAATGAGGAAAATTGAAAGATTCATCAAAGTCTTCGCCAGAAAGAGACCCTGGGTAAAAGGAAGCGAAAAAGCACTTATCATTTGATTTGAGTCCCGAGTTCGAGATTTCTATTGACGGGTATTACTTACCTTGTGAAGAAGGCTACACTGACAACGAATAGCATGAGAAATATCGATTAATGAGAGAGAGAAAGAGAGACAGAGAGAGGGAGAGAGAGAGAGAGTAAGAAAAAGGAAGACAGAGAGCGAGAGAGAGACACACACACACAAACAAATAGAGAGAAAATATGTGGGATGGAGAAAAAAGAGAAAGAGGGGAGAGTAGAGAAAAGAAAAAGACAGAGAGAGTGGCAGACAGACACAAAAAGAGAAATAGAGAGAGAAGTATACAGAGTGAGAGAGAGAGAAGAAAGAGAGAGTGGGATGTGAAGAGAAAGAGAGAGAGAGACAGGGGAGAGCTAGAAAATTAATAAGGCGAAATACATTTGACTAGTTCTTAACATTTCCCACATGGACGGATCATCGCCATTGCTAACAGAATGATTTCTCTCTAAAGAGATGAAGCAGA
>BOPN01001450.1:152500-157288 GCA_017312705.2 Penaeus japonicus
AGAGAGAGAGAGCGAAAGAGAGAAAGAGATAAAAGGTAGATAGATAGATAGAAAGAGAAAGAAAGAGAGAAACCAGCAGAAAAAGAAAGCTTATATAAACACAACAAACATTCAGTAGCATGTGTTAGCCTTCATATCCACACACGAAATGCGATAAGCAGAAAAATCTCGTTCCATTTCATGTCATCTTATTTTAGGAAATCGGATTTGTCTATTCAGTCTTGCTTACTCCAGATGGAAATATCTTAAGTTTATTTTATGTCTCTCAGAGTGATAAGATCTACCGTATTTTTGCTAGGCTTTGGTGAGTTAGATGTATTAGAATAGATAAATCTCGTATAACCTTTCAGTTTGTAGAAAGAGAGAACTTGCTGCCTTTCTGTTATGTCTATCGGGTATGTGGACTAAAAAGCTTATGTTATTTTGAACAAAATATTTGGAACTTAGATGGAAATCTCTCTCTCTCTCTCTCTCTCTCTCTCTCTCTCTCTCTCTCTCTCTCTCTCTCTCTTTCCTCTTTTCTTTCTCTCTCTCTCTCTCTTTGTTATATATATATATATATATACATATATATGTGTGTGTGTGTGTGTGTGTGTGTGTGTGTGTGTGTGTGTGTGTGTGTGTGTGTGTGTGTGTGTGTGTGTGTGTGTGTGTGTATACCTGCCTCTCTCTCTCTCTTCTCCCTATCTGTCCTATCTGCCTATCCTAAATCTATCTCTGTCTCCCTTTCCTCTCTCTACAACATCTAATACCCTTATCTATCTATTTATCTGTCTACCTACCTACCTATCTATCTATCTATCCATCATCCTATCAATCTGTCTATCTGTTTCACATTCTCTCTCCTTCTCTCTCTCTCTCTCTCTCTCTCTCTCTCTCTCTCTCTCTCTCTCTCTCTCTCTCTCTCTCTCTCTCTCTCTCTCTCTGAAAACAGAAACAAACAAACGTGTAATAAAATGTAATAAATAAAAGTAATAATAATTTCGTCCATCTTTCGTTAAAAATTCCAATAAAGTCACCAGCGTGGTAAGTGACACATTTCTATCCTCTTCTCCCGCCTGTATAAACGTGTTATCTCTAAGACCTTATATGCTCTATAAGAAATCTGATTTTGAAAGGTGATACAACCTCTTTCACCTCATAAGACCGAGAAATCTTATCAGCTTGTCAGGAAAAGCTTGAGAGAAAAGGAAATGCATTTCAGAGTAGTGTCTGTGGAGATATGATTCTTGGAGTATTTCATGGGGATTCCTGTCAGATTTGCTTTTTGTTTATATCATATAATGTGTGTGTGTATGTGTGTGTGTGTGTGTATGAGCGTGTGAGTGTGTGTACACTTCCTGTTCACGAATCCCCTAGCATCATCTTTTTGTTGTTAACCGCTCCCCCTCCCCCACATACACACACAAGCACCCACGTACACACATACACAAACGCAAACAAACACACACATGCACACACACACACATATACGCACACATACAAGCATACATATGTAAGTGTGTGTTTATATATGTATATATGTATGTATGTATGTATATACTTATATGTATATATGTATGTATGTATGTATGTATGTACGTATGTATATGCGTATATGTATATATGTATGTATGTATGTCTGTATGTATATGCGTATATGTATATATGTATGTATGTATCTATGTATGTATATGCGTATATGTATATATCTATGTATGTATATGCGTATATGTATATATCTATGTATGTATGTATGTATGTATGTATGTATATGCGTATATGTATATATAAATATATGTATGTATACATACATACATATATATATATATATATATATATATATATATATATATATATATTTATATGTGTGTGTGTGTTTTGTGTGGACAGTGACGGGTCTATTATGAGACCAATGAAGCTTAAGCTTCATGGCCCCTAATCACGAAAGACTCCCTGAAGCAACTTTTCTTTTAACGAGGGAATTTTTCAACAAAATCGATTTATTTTAGTGTTTGTAATTAAAATGAGAGTATATATATATATATATATATATATATATATATATATATATATATAATATAAATATATATATATATATATATATATATATATATATATATATATATATATATATCGCAATTTCAATCACATCTATTACTGCCTCTCACTAGCCGGTTGCAAAGCCTTGAATGAAGCCACTCAGCAACATAAACATAGGGATGTCGAAGTTTCAACCATTTTGCATCATTCTTTTTATTCCAAATATTTCATAGCCTTGAGTAGAAAAGGTTCTTGAAAAATTCACCAAGAGAACAGCAAGAATTTGCTATAGGATTCCATTTTGCTTAGAGTTTGCAAAAGCCTCCATTCACCAGTTGCTTTTAGTGTTGAAGCTGAGAAGGTCTGAAATGCACGTGTACTTTCATGCTATCAAAGTTTCAAAGGCAACCTCAAAGATGACTCAAACGAAGTTTTTGCATCCAGTTCGTCGGCAGACTTACTGGCAGCAGTGTCGCCTCGGAAAAGGGAAGTTCAGGCAAGAGGGCGGAATCACGCGAAGGAAATTCATAAATAAACAAAGATGAACGAAGGGCTACATACTTGCATTCATACAGATACACACATGTGTGTGTGTATGTGTGTATTTGTATATATATATATATATACATATATATATATATATATATATATATATATATATATATATATATATATATGCATATATTCATACTCTAATGAAATATGAATAACCTTATAACGATTCGTTAAGCATATAATCAACACTGAAAAGTCTATTCTACAAACATTTCATTTGCATATCACAGCCTCAATAACGTTAATTGGACGGCTAGCAGATTAGACGAACATAGAAATTGTATTTCATTTATTTATATTTTCATTTCCGCATCTTTCAACTAAAGAAAAAATGATAATGTTATAATAACTACTATATTTCTGATGGCATCTAGCATTAAACGTGGAAGGGAAACAATAGAAATCTTTTATTCTCGTTTTCAGTTATTTTGTTATTATTTTTCTTCATTTAAAAGTAAAAATGAAGAAAAAAGGTATGTTAAAAAAACGATATTTACATTTATCTATTTTATTCACGTATCTATTCATTTATCTTTTTATTCCTAGATTCACTCGAAGATATTCCTCTTGTTACAAAACTACAGAAATAAAACATATTTTCAAAAGAAATCCTCCAGGTGTTTGCGCAATAATCTGCATAAAAGGAAAACTTGATGAATGGGACAGTCTCCGAAGAATAATAACATCTACATAATTTGCCGAGAAAGGCCCTACACATGTCGGAGAATTTTAAAACGAATCAAATAATTGACCAACTTAATGCCACACGCTCTCTCCTCAGAAAGCTTCCCGGTTAATGCAAATTAAAGTCCCCCCTCGAGAGAAACATCTTGGCGCATTTCTCAAGCGTGACAACCGGTTATCATTTCCCATTCAGGAAGATGCGTATATTCTGGCAACGAAAGAGCTGCATTAATATAGGGAATTTATCTTGGGAATTGTTGCTGTAGTTTGTGTGCGTGCGTGTGTGTGTGTGTGTGTGTGTGTGTGTTAGAGTGTGTGTTCTAGTGTGTGTGTTTGTTTTAGTGTATGGTTAGGTTATGTGTGTTGTTTTTTTATGTGTGTATGTGCTTGTGTGTGGTAAGTGTGTGTGTGTGTCTTAGTGTGTGTGTGTGTTAGCGTATGTGGTTAGTATGTGTGTGTGGTTAGTATGGGTGTGTGTTAGCGTGTGTGTGTGAGTAAGTGTTTGTGTGAGTTAGCGTGTGTGTGAGTTAGCGTGTGTGGTTAGTATGTGTGAGATAGTGTGTGAGTTATTTTGATTGGTATTGGCATATTCCTTTTAGATTTGAGTCAATTGAATCCCGTTTGGTCTGCTTGTTGGATTGTGTTTGTTTTGTCTGATAACTGCTGAAACGCTGTGGTAGATAGAGAGAGAAAGAGTCGACGAAGGAGGAGAAAGAAATATGGAGAGAGCGAGAGAGAGAGAGAGAGAGAGAGAGAGAGAGAGGGGGAAAGAGAGAGAGAGAGAGAGAGAAAGGTGGAAAGAGAGAGAGAGAGAGAGAGAAAGGTGGAAAGAAAGAGAGAGAAAGGTGGAAAGAAAGAGAGAGAAAGAGTCGACGGAGATGGAGAAAGAAATAGAGAGAGAGAGAGAAGGGTGGAAAGAGAGAGAGAGAAAGAGTCGATGAAGGTGGAGAAAGTAGAAGAGGGAGAGAGAGAAGGGTGGAAAGAGAGAGAGAGAAAGAGTCGACGGAGGGGGAGAAAGAAAGAGAGAGAGAGAGAGAGAGAGAGAGAAAGAGTCGACAGAGGTGGAGAAAGAAATAGAGAGAGAGAAAGAGTCGACGGAGGGGGAGAAAGAAAGAGAGAGAAAGAGAGAGAGAGAGAGTGAGAGAAGAGGGAGGTGTGGTAGAAAGAGAGAGAAGGGGGAGAGTCAGTTATGGAAGAGTGGAAGAGAGAGAGACAGAGAAAGAGATAGACAGAGAGGAAAAGAAATGGAGCAGGATGGGTATAGATTAACAAATTGAAATCGCAAACTTCTTGTTGGATTAAAAATCATTCGAAATCTGCATGGCATTTTGTAATACTATGTGTATATATACTGGTAGATAGATAGATGCCACACCCACCCACAAACACACACACACACACTCACGCACGCACACACACACACACACATATATATATATATATATATATATATATATATATATATATATATATATATATATATTTATATGTATTTATGTTTATATATACATATATATACATATATAT
>BOPN01001450.1:217719-222719 GCA_017312705.2 Penaeus japonicus
ACTATTTTGCTTAGTTTCCGCTTATTGCAGCACTATTAATGCTGATTCTCAGATTAAGTTGTACTCTTCATAATTATTAATATTCAAAATAATTTCCCGTCCTATAATCTCTACTGACAACCGGTGTGCCCTGTTCCCAGTAGTGAATATGCTCTTGCACTGAATATTGTTGCAAACCAGGGAATTGTGTAAGCAAGCAAGGTTTTAGGATAACGGGGCAGAGTCTTCTTGATTACATCATGTGTGCCCTGGTACCTCAACTCCATGAAGATTACATAATGGTGTAAATATGAGCCAAAGACACGTGGTGGATAAAGCCAGTCATTTTAGTCTGCTCTTCCGGCGACAGTCACTCAAGAAAAAGACGTTTCTGTTAAATATATATATTTTCTATTTATTAATTCTGCTATCATTCTTAATAATCATTATTATGATTACTATTGTTATAATTATTATTATCATAATTGCAATGATCAAAATCTTAACTGACTGTATTCTTTGGTTGGCTGTTTAGCCATTAAACTCGTTTTTTTTTGTGTGGGTGTTTTTTTGTTTTTTTTTCATTAAACTATATTCAACAGAAATAAGGATTGCAACTTATTAGTACAATAATCAATTTACCTTTTCCACAATACACTTTATTACACAAAATGAAAAGAAAAAAATATATATATACACTTCGGCAATTCGAAATTGTCAGACTGGGAAGGAAGTTAGAGAAACACTGATCGAGAGAAAGAGCAACGTAATAAGCTACAGTGAAACGAGGAAGAACTTCTTTATGTCTAAACTTTACCTTCAATCCATTGCCGATGAGGGATTTCACAGCCAGCCAAGAAAGAACTTCGGGTCACAGTTATTACTAGAGACAAATATGCTGTCACTCACCCAAGCTTTATGATTGCGTGATCGAAATGAAATGCAAAATCAATATAAACTAGCGTGATGTGTTTCAATAATCTGTAAATATAGATTTTGTATATGGAAATAGTTTTATATTGGAAAAAAAGGCACAGGAATTTAAGAAAATCTTATGCAAATTTTCAATACTCTTATAGAGATTATGATATATCACAGTAATTTAAGTATCCTAAAGTCAGCATAACTAGACAGACTGGAAACAGCAGCATCAGAACTAATACTAATGGTTTTAAATTGATTTAAAATATAGATTATCAACCATTTACCAATAGAAGCATACATAAATATGCTTCCGTCGAAACTACAGTTAAATGTTTGGAGCTAAAATATGAAAAAAAAATATATATATAAATAATTAGACAACTAAGATTAAGGGGATATCGAGTGTGGATTAGTAACTTCATGTGCATCTAATATAGAAGTGATAATAAAACAAAAACAAAAGAAGACATAGACAATGGACTACACACATACTAACCAAAAGAAGGAGAAATGAACACAGTATAACCCACAGCACAACCTCAGCGAAATCAGCCAGTCATCTCAACAAAACAAAACGAAAATAACATCAACCCCACAGGACACTCCAAAGCATAAGCTAATCCCTTAAAAAAAGAAGAAAGAAAAGACACTAAGAACATTCTAGAACGGAAAAGCAACAATGAAGAGTACTAGCTGCCGCCTTCTAAGCCATTTCGGATCAGATGGAGAGCGTGAGTGCCTGAAAGTTTTTTATGCCTTTCTTCCATCAAGCCTCTCCTTTAGTGTTTCCAGACCATAAAGCCAGATAATATATCGCCATGTACTGCAATTCTCTTCCATGAGACAGACCGTCTTTATTTTTTCTGAGAAGCTTGAAAAAATAATCTTTAAAAGATATGAACCTTGTACATTAGTGTATGTGTACATATGTACTGTATATGCGTGTGTATGTATATACATATATATATATATATATATATATATATATATATATATATATATATATACATATATATATATAGATAGATAGATAGATAGATAGATAGATAGATAGATAGATAGATAGATAGATGGATATACATATACACAGAAGAGAGAGATATACATATGAATATATATATATATATATATATATATATATATATATATATATATATATATATATATAAACATATATATGTGTGTGTGTGTGTGTGTGTGTGTATATATATATATATTTATATATATATATATATATATATATATATATATATATATATATATATATATATATATACTTTATACTTTAGTGTATAACAGTTTTGGAATCACTTGTGAATCTAACACCAAGCCCCATGTGTCCCAATTATCAGTTTTCTCATTGTTTTTAAATTTATTACAAACTCGATTAAGATCTTTATTTTGGTTAATTCTTAACATTTATTTGTTCATTTTTTTAAATACATGTCCACACAACTCTGATCTTGCGTTTTGTTATTCAACCAGTAATTTACCGCGACCTTTTGTTCTTTCGTCACTGTGTCTTAATAAGATACCAGGTGTCGCCCTCGACGTCTGTTACATTTCATTACCTCCCCCCTCCCCCCCCTCCCCCCTTACCTGCGCCTAATTTCTTACTCTTCTTACTAAATCGTTGTCGCTTACCTTTTCTCTCCGTTTATTAGTTCAGTAAGTGCTCCTTTTCATTAGTTCATTTGTACATTTGTTAAGGGGGTCACAACACTTAATTTGATTTACTCTTGAATTTGATAAGTAGAAGGATTTTAGTTCTCTCTCTCTCTCTCTCTCTCTCTCTCTCTCTCTCTCTCTCTCTCTCTCTCTCTCTCTCTCTGGATAGTGGTGTAGAAAGCAACAAAAAGGGAGTGGAGGCTGGGAGGGAAACTCCTGTGCAAGAAACCTCACTGAAAGAGAACAATGACCTGGTAAGGAAGAAAAACACAGAAAGCAAAATTACTATTAAGGGAAAAGAAAGAAAAACAATACCAAGTGTAGTGGAAGGAACAACAACAACGACCTTCAGGTCATTGTTACTTAAGTGCAAAGACGCTGAAAAAGATAAACTTCTGAGAAAGAGGAGTGGGCAAACATCCAGGAACTGTTTGCTAAATATAAGGAAGCCATAAAGGTCTGATGGAGTGTGGTAACATTAAGATAATGTCGTGGAATGTAAGTAGTTTATTTACTAGAGTAACAGACGTTCACTATTTGGTACTAAAATAAATGGCATAGACGTAATTTGTCCCCAGGAAACTTAGGACATAAAAGGTGACACTTTTGGACTCAATGGTTATAGAGTATATACGGAGATCGAACACGGAGAGTGTTCAGTCTAAGCTTAATAAATATAAGCTTATAAGTTATATTATAAGTTCGATATAGGCTTAATTAAGAATTAAGAATTAAGAATTTTCCTTACAGTACTTCCGTCAAAAGTTCAATGCCTTCCAAACTACTAGAGATGCCGTGTAGAAATAAAGGTATTGGAAATGTATGTGTGAAGTTGTTTCTACAAGAAGAAGCATATATTGCAAATCTATACTGCTCTGGGAGATGCTTTGATCTTAGATACCTACCAGATCGCATAAACTCTGACTCGAGTCTGATAGAGGGTGACTTTAATGCTAGGCACCCGCAATTAGAGATGGGCATTATATATCAAGTTAGCTTTAGGTAAAAACAAGTTAGATTCCAAAGAAAAAGGTTTGCCTTAGACACAAGCGACAGAGATCTATTTATTTACAATATGGAGGGCTGGTACATATATTACATATCTCTAAGTTTAGATAGGTTCAGCGAGGATTTGTTAAGTGATAGAAAGATGTTTACCAACAAAGGCTAATTCACACAGAAAGGAGAAGAAACACGGAAAAAAAAGATTTTGCAGTGATAAGACACTTAAAAGGTGGACACAGATGTTAACGATAGCACACAGGGAGTGGGCTAAAAGGGGCAGGTGGGAAGAAGATAAGGATATGCTACTTAACATATCAAAGACGTGTCGGGAGAAAAGAAGGGAAGTAAGGGAAAAGTATTGGTCAGAGTTCGCACAAAATATTGAGGAAAGTAAAAAATCTCTAAGACATATGGTATCATGTAAACAAGGTAAGGGGCAAAACAAATAACCTCATCGGTCATCCACACCCAGAGGAGGAGGCAAACAATCATATTCAGAAATGGTCAAAAGCATCTTCTCTGGTTTCATTACCACAAAGCACTCGTGACGCTTTGTTTGCACGGGATGCCGAAAGAAAGGGACAGATTGAAGCAGAATGAAGCTATGCGTATTATCCTCGGGTGTCAAATGAATGTTCGGATAGACATAATGAAAACAGAGACAGGATTGCAAAGCATTGCACAGAAAGTAAGCGAGATTAATGTCATAGCAGCCGTCAGACTATGAGAGGAAACAGCGGAAAGGAATTAGAGAGAGAGAAATGGTCAGCGGTCTTAATAACATCAGGACTTTTTATAGACAAGGTAAGGGAGGGTATATGAAGGAGCTTAAAAAATGATATAGAATACTATGACTTTAAGGACTTTTGTCGTTCGCTTCAGACATCCTCAAAGTGCCACCATGGGAGGATCAGGCGATTAATGTAGATGTCGAACCTCTCTGTATGAATAAGAGGCTGTACGAACCAGGAAAAATATCAAGATATGTCATAAAATAAAGTCTAACACGCCTTGATATTGCTCATGTCTATTGCGATGTGCCACTTTTGAAGGATGGCAGAGCAGGATGTGGGGTTATCATCAGACAATTCACTGCAAGTGGCGTGGTCACCACAAGCAGTGAGATAAGACTGAGTAATCATATGTCATTGACACAGACTGAATTATGGGCAAAATTGACGGCATTTAAAATGATTGAAATTATTAATGAAGATCCATTCCTTTTTGTTGATAGCAGGGGAGCTCTGGACTCATTTAACAGCAGGGGCCCTGTGTTTGAGCACATTGTTAACGAGTGCCGATTGATCGCTCATAGGCTGCGATGCCAGGGACATGTGATTCCATTCGTCTGGATCCCATCGCATGTCGGTATCACCCTTAATGAGGCTGTGGATGAGGTAGCGAAAGAGGCAGCTAAAAAAAGT
>BOPN01001450.1:235219-240219 GCA_017312705.2 Penaeus japonicus
TAATTCTGTATTTCTATGCATGTATTTTATGGGAGGGAATGGCATAATTAAACTCGTCCGTCCCCGGTCTTTGTGTGTATGTGTGTGTGTGTGTGTGTCTGTGTGTGTGTGTGTGTGTGTGTGTGTGTGTGTGTGTGTGTGTGTGTGTGTGTGTGTATGTGTGTGTGTGTGTGTATGTATAGAGCATCCCAAGGAGTGCAAAAAATGGACAATACTGGCCAAGATGTCAATGATCGATCTGTATTTAGAGTTAATTGTGTACGTCTATAAATATTCATATAAAAGATTATCATTATCTAATAATAAGCAGAGCATAAAGGCACATGAAAACTCACACAACACATACAACCCCCCCCTCCCCCCTCCCTTACCCCACACACAGACACAGCCACGCACAGCCATGCTAACATACATACATACATGCTATCATACATAAAAAAAAAAAACATGACAACATACATACGCAAATGCCTGCATACATACATACATCCATACGCACCAACATACATACTTAACAAAAACTCATTTGTTTCTGTCCAAAGAGCCATGAGATGAGGAGCTAGACTGCAGTTTAACTCGGGCAAGAACGCTCTTAAACATGGACTGCATGGCCACTTAATACCGGAAACAGCTGGGCGGAAAATGGCGCAGAAGAAGGAAGTCTCGGAATGTTTTCTTCATGCCAGTATGGAATTATCCTTACTATTATTAGTATTATCGTTATCATCATCATTATCATTTTTATTTTCATTATCATTATCATTATTACTATCCCTATCATTATCATTATTATTATTATTATCAATATTATTATTATGATTATTATCATTATTATTAGTAGTAGTAGTTGTAGTAGTAGTAGTAGTAGAATCTTTACTATCATCATTATTATTACCATCTTTATTACTGATAATAATAATAATAATATCAGCATTATTGACAATGATAACATGATTATTGATAATGATAATATTATTATCGTTATTACCATCCTCATCATTATTCTTCTCGTCATTGTTATAATCGTTATCAATATTAATATCATTATCATTGTTATCATTACTATTATCATAATCATTATCATAAACATTGTTAAGAATGCTGACATTTATCAGCATGTCATTACTTACTCAACGTACCTATGACAACATAATAACACCCCTTGGTTAGCTTATGTTATATCCCATTCTTGTAGCGAGGATATAATGATTGATGCTTCTTGTGATGCAGGAATTACTTGTAATTTAAAGATGCACGCGGTGATACTTTGATCTTCCATTTTACCTTCTTGTTGACATGTGTCGATTAGTATGCATATTGCCCGGTAGATGGCGTTCATTTGAAAACGATGTGATCTATGAAAACGGTTAATAAGGGTGACTTACACATTTTATGTTCGTATATTAAACAATTTAGAGGATTTCAATTTAATCGTATAATCATAACATGACTTAATGCATAACAAGTTTTACATTATTATTACCATTATTACATCTATCGTCATCATCATCATCATCACCATCACTACAATCATCATCATCCTCATTATCACCTTTGTCATCATCATGAATATTGGCATTAATATTGTATTGTTTTTATTATCAGCCTGATTACTGGAACATCATAATCATTATCAAATTTTATTATTTTGAATATTAGGAATATTAGTAGTATCGTTATCATCATCATAACTATCACTTCCGCTGATATTTATCATTGTCACTGGCATTACTATATCAATTGATCTAAACATCACCATAGTCACTGTCCTCATCATCTTTATCATTATTATCATCATTCTCATTATTGTCACCATCATTCCCATTATTCACCTTCATCTACGAAGGTGTCATCCCGTGGTTCAAAATACTAAATACATTTATTCATTTATCCATTTACACATGTATATTGAACAAAGTATCCATTGAACAAATCTGGGCATGCGATATGTTCCGCCGAGATGGCATAGTCTCAAGAACAATATATTACTGAATATGTAAGTTTAGATCAAAGTTAAGTTGATTTGTTTTATTTTGTTTTGTTTTTATTTTTCCTAAAAAGAGTCTTCAGATTCCATTCTTGTACACAGAGATTTGGTTGCGTTAAAGCCAGCATTTATGGGGATTGTAAAGAGGTGTTTGTCTAGGCAGGACAAAGGGATGTTGGTGCCAGGAAGCCTTTCTCTTTTTCAGGCTTTAATATTCTTCAGAATAAATCTTTGCCTTTTGTTCTCGGCCACCATTAGAAATGCCTTCAGCCAGGGAGACTTTCTTTCTGCTTCTCTCGCTCTCTCGCTCTCTCTGTGTCTCTGTCTCTCTCTCTCTCTCTGTTTCTCTCTGTTCTCTCTCTCTCTCTCTCTTTCTCTCTCTCTCTCTCTCTCGCTCTCTCTTTCTTTCTCACACTCACTCACTCTCACTCTCTCTTTCTCTTTGTCTCTCTGTCTTTCTCTCTCTCTCTCTCTCTCTCTCTCTCTCTCTCTCTCTCTCTCTCTCTCTCTCTCTCTCTCTCTCTCTCTCTCTCTCTCTCTCTCTCTTCTCTCTCTCTCTCTCTCTCTCTCTCTCTCTCTCTTGCTCTCTTTCTCTCTCTCTCTCTCTCTCTCTCTCTCTCTCTCTCTCTCTCTCTCTCCCTCTCTTTCTCTCTCTCTCTCTCTCTCTCTCTCTCTCTTTCTCTCTCTTTCTCTCTCTCTCTCTCTCGAGAGAGAGAGAGAGAGAGAGAGAGAGAGTGAGAGAGAGAGAGACAGACAGACAGACAGACAGAGAGAGAGAGAGAGTGAGAGAGAGATAGAGAGAGAGTGAGTGAGAGAGAGAGAGAGAGAGAGAGACAGACAGACAGAGAATCCAAGACCTAAATCAAGAGAGTCCGAGAAACCAGCCACCCACAAGCCACCTCGCTATCTATCCAACCGGTCTGCAACGCCCATAGGTAATAAATCTCCTTTTAATGTTCCAAAAAGGAATCCCAATTATCAGATGATGGCACCGAAAGTTATATGGCAAGAAATAACCACTATTGTGAGGCTGATATTCACACCTCGGATTCCACGGGACTCCCACGCGGCCGCTGGTGTAATGTGATCAAAGGAAAAGGTTCTCTCTCTCTCTCTCACTCTCTCTCTCTCTCTCTCGCTCTCTTTCTCCGTCGTCCTCTCCCTCTTCCTTTCTCTCACTCTTTCCCCCACCCACCCCCTCTCCTACGCTCTTTTCCCCTCTCCCTATATCTCCCTAACTTTTGTATCGACTTTACCATTTTAAGACAATTCATACTTTAATGAAAACACAACTCTCACCAGATTCATCAAACACCCTCACGGGTTCTTTCTCTTTATTCCAATGCAGACGTGTTATGCACCTTCAGCGCCGGTACAATCTATCTATGTTTGTAACATGTCTAAGCTGCATTCCCAAAAGGCTTTCAACGAGATTAATAACATGATCGCTTATTGAACAATGTTTGGTGAGTATAACATCGTGAATCTGAATTAGTGGAAGTTCCACATGCATAACAGGATTGGATAAACACTGTGATCAGCTTAAGCCTCTTAGTTTTCGGACTGCTTTTGGGACGTGGATGCAGTTTGTGGGTGTCTGTTTACGAATTCACATGGCAAGAAATTATACTATTCTATATGTATGTATCTACAAATTAGTTCTGTGTGTAGGTATAACCGTGCGTCTGTGTGTATTTTGTGTGTATGTATATCCGTATGTCTGTGTGTATACTGTGTGTATGCTTGTGCGTGTGTGGGTATGGATGGATGGGTGGATGTGGATATATGTTCTGTTTTTGTGTATGCGTACATTTCCTTAATTAACGTGTGCTTTCCAGTTACTGTGTTCGTGTTCAGTGTAGTGTATATCAAAGTCAGCTTCACTCTATCCTATTCCATCTTTTTATCTCAAGAAATATGCAAATCGATTGGTAAGCCATCAATTACTTTCTGACATAATCTACATATTTATATGGCATTATATAAACATGAATATTGTATTTCCATCCATAGTATAGCTCCAACAGGGTCATTATACATAGTCAAAAGGAGGAGGGAAGAAGGAAAGAATGCATAGTGCTTACAAACACACAAACACATACATACAAACACAAAAATATATAGAGAGAGGGGGGGGGGATAAAGAGAAAGAGAAAGGGAGAGAGACTGAGAGAGAGAGCGAGAGAGAGAGAGTGAGAGGAAAATGGGGTAAGAGATTTGAAGTAGGCGCACTGGAGGTTGCCATAACTCCGACAACCTTGTTGGATTTTGGTACTGTTTGCCCCTCGTAAAGGTTATCCTCAGTGTATTCATTGCATTAATTATAACAAATTTAGCTTTTGTGACTTCCTCATTGCATTCATTGATTTCAAGTGTTCCGATTTACTGTGGGACATAAAAAAACAACAATATTGGTGCATCGTCCTTTTCTCTTTTTGCAAGAACTTCAGCTGCTCCTCCGGTTGTTACTTGTGTAAGAACCACTTCGTTCCATATCTTATAGATACGTTATTACGGCCGAGTTTGAATGTAACTTTGTGTCCCTTTTGAAGTGTGCGCAGAGGTATCCAAGGGGAATAATTTCTATAGAAGCGTCCATATAAAGACCTCTGTGCTTTTTTTCTTTGATCCGTCATTGTTTGTATGAGTAACAAAGGTTTCAACAAATGTCCTTTTGTGTCCAAGCAGAGTATCTACCTTCTACTTCCATTGTTTACAGATGTGAAGCCACGGTCAGTCAACAAACACTGAAACTTGACTTGACGTATTTTGTGAAACGGTACACAAGACACAACATACAGTAGATACACTACCATCGGACTAGGAGTCTGGTAACTTTTTATTGCGGTCACTGTATGTGTCCTCCCGTGTTCATGATTAATATATCGTCATCAAGTACACTGACAGGTCACAGGAGGAACACGAAGACACGGTCTAGTCGGTATGAGTTAGCTATGAAAGAGAGAGAAAGAGGAAGGAAGGGTGGGAGGGAGGGCGAGAGAGAGAAAGAGAG
>BOPN01001450.1:262719-265219 GCA_017312705.2 Penaeus japonicus
GTATATATTTGTTAAAGATTAATGGATGTCACAGTTGCATAATATTTGGGGAAGGTTGAATAATCATTAGTATGCAGTGTTGATATGTATCTTAAAGGCTACTACTTCAGTTAGGTCTAGAATGTTCTCTTTCTGTCTTTAGTCAAGACCAGTTTGTGCTTTTTGGTCTTGCTGCAGGAAGACCAAGGCTTTGTCAGAGAGAGAAAATGAAACAAAATAACGATGAAGCTCACACGAGTGATTTCGTGCAGTTGGCTTTTGATTGGGAAATGCTGTTTCATCCACAGGTTTAAATATCGTGATCACACACATGGACACACACACACACACACACACACACACACACACACACATATATATATATATACATATATATAATATATATATATATATATATATATATATATATATATATATATATATAATATATATATATATATATATATTTATATATATATATATATATATATATATATATATATATATATGTATATACATACATATATATATATATATATATATATATATATATATATATATATATATATATATATTATATATATATATATATATATATATATATATATATATATATATATATATATATATATATATGTATGTATGTATGTATATTATATATATATATATACATACATATATATATATATATATATATATATATATATATATTGAATGACAGAGAAAGGGTTATAGGGCTTATACCTCCGCAAGATATAAAACCTGATATATTTTGAAATTTTCTCGGTTACCAAGTAGGGAATTTAGAGAGAAACTCTTGCCTCTAGTGCGACATTCTTAGCAGGATCGAAACAAACAATAATGCTAACAGGAAAATGACACCATCATAGGTTTATTCTGAGAATTACTATACAAGCAATATGATATTAGCTTTCCCGAGGAGAACAAACCCCTAAAACAGATGAGACTCATGTATTGTATACTTTTCTTTAAGCATGACATTTTTTTTTCAAGAAGTGTGTTTAATCATTATGTATAAAGGTTGGCATTACTCATAGTTAATGTCTCAATTTCTTGACTTGGTATAACATTACTATAATATGCTGTCATCAGAACAAACTAGTCTTTGGATTTTTGAAGTTTTAGTTTTCATAACGTAGTTTATCTTTTATAATCTAAGCATACAGAGTAACATAGCACTGTAAACAAAGGAAGAACTGAATTGGTGCATAATTAATTATTATTTGTAACATATATGTTGTTGTTTTTCTTATTCATTTAATGTGTCAGTCTGGATTTTCTATCTAGATGGCTTGAGTGCATGAAGAAATAACGATGATAAAGACGATTTATATAATGATGAACAACAACAATAATGATCATGAACATACTGATAATGGTATTGCTACTACCAAAAGATTATTGTCGTAGCAATATTAAATGCTAATGATAATTATAACAACAATCATAATGATAGAATATAATCAGTGTAAAAATAGTGCCTTGTTCAAAGAATTTCAACACAACATTTCATGCATATTTTTCCGCGTCATATATAGCATACACATTTCTGCTAATTTGATATTACAAGTGGTATTATTAAAAAAAAAAAAAAAAAAAAAAAAAAAAAAAAAAAAAAAAAAAAAAAAAAAAAAAAAACACGACCCCACTAGTATTTCATTCGCCCAGAATTTAAAAGCCCTGGGATCGGGAGGTTAATCCATTCTTTTCTTTTCTCCTTTCCCGTGTATTGTTATATTCGCATATATCAAAAACCAAGATGCAAGGATTCCCACGCGATCTGCGAACAGCACAAAGGATGCATTTATACGATCCCAACACAAGATTTGCCAAATCCTTCCACTGCGCGTGAGGGAAGAAAATCTCTTCAACTTTTTTACGTCCGTGTTTGCCAGGAGCTTGATATTTCTTACTGTTGCAACAAAATGGTGTGAAGTCTAGGGGATCTTAACATATAAGCCTAGAATTGGTGTATTGAATACTGTGTATTTCTTTCTGCTGCTGACGAAACGCCTTTCTAAGAAGCAGATTCTAATCGATATTGCTACTAGCATGAAGTGATGTAAGAAGTTAATACACTCGTTTCAGATATATTTTGTTATTTACACTCATTTCAAATATATTTTGTATCATATACACTCATTTCAGATATATTTTGTATCATATACACTTATTTCATATATATTTTGTATTATATACACTCATTTCAGATACATTTTGTATCATATACACTTAATTAAGATAATTTTTGTTATATACACTCATTTCAGATATATTTTGTATTATATACACTCATTTCAGATATATTTTGTATTATATACACTTATTTCATATATATTTTGTATTATATACACTAATTTCAGATATATTTTGTATTATATACACTAATTTCAGATATATTTTGTATTATATACACTAATTTCAGATATATTTTGTATAACACTTCCTTTGTTAGACTTGTTGGTAATACGTTTATGCAAATTTTTTTCCTAGTCCTGAT
>BOPN01001451.1:0-5000 GCA_017312705.2 Penaeus japonicus
CTCCTCCTCCTCCTCCTCCTCCTCCTCCTCCTCCTCCTCCTCCTCCTCCTCCTCCTCCTCCTCCTCCTCCTCCTCCTCCTCCTCCTCCTCCTCCCCCCCTCTCCCACCGACTCAAGAAATATCATAAAAACGCCACAGTAATCCTCCCTCCTCGTACCGGCCTCGCACAACACATGCCGTACGCGGGCGAATAGGGGGAGGTGGGAGGTGAAGTAAGGGAGGGAGGAGGGGGCGGGGGCTAAGTAATGCACACTGCAACGTTCGACGACATTACGAGGGCGTGATACGGTTCGCGAGAGCATGTCTTTATGATGATAGGTAGGTTGGTTCGATCTTTTAATTATCTATAACGCAGAGTGACGGCTGTGTAGTCTTGATGCTAGCCTAGCCATTATCGATAACATCAGCTCCGTAAGCGGCTATGGAAAGAGAAGACTAGCCACAAGATAAGATATCAAAAGCCCCCCTCCCCCCCGTCGATAAAATCAATGGTGGGTGTGTGTGTGTCATCGCGGGCGACTCCATATGGGTGGCAGTCGCGATGACCCTACAATGAGGGCGTCTCCGTTGTGGTCACACTGTCTTTCCTTTCTCCCCCCCCCCCACCCGCACCCACCCACCCACAACCCACCCCCGCCCCTCCTCCCATCGGTCCACATGTTACACCTCGCTATGCTCCGACGCTCTATCAACCTGGAGAAGATAAGCTCCCTTTCCACATGTTGCTCCCCCCCCCCTCCCCCTTGGCATCACCAGCTGGTTCCGACGTCTCCTGACATCCCCGCCCTACAATTAACATCTGCTAATGACATTTGCATACAGGTAATAATGGTCGCGTCATTAACTTCTGCTCCGGAGCTTGTCACTCTACTGGAAGGGAAAGAGAAATGATACTTGAAGATTACGCTCCGAAATCGCCTCGAATACAAGCCGCAATAGCTCCGTTGCGCAAACCTTATTAACCACTTTAATACCCGTTCCGCAACCGCCGTTATTGTGTTTTCGTAATGACCGTGATTACGCCTGGTAATCGTCATACATTATAAGAGCAAAAAAATGATTAAGCATCTTAAGCGATCGCCAGCGTCTTCCCACGTTAAAAGGGGCGGGCCAGCGAAGCCGCAGGAGTGACAGTGAACTCACTCGCCACCAAATTCGTTACGGCAGGAATGTTAAGCCCAGGCTATAACAATGGCGTAATGTAATCCCGCCCACTAGCGACAGAGGATTTACCTGGCGGTCTCGAGGTAATCCTACCTGTGGGCCGCCCAAATCCTTCCACCGCACCAGGACAGACGCCCATTTGTAATGGGTTTAAAACGACAGTTGTGCTAACATAATCATACTTCATGAGCGACCCTGGGCCTAAGCCCTTGTGACTCGTTATGGACTCCCTCGGAGAGTGATACAGGTTACATCTTATGAACACAGTGCTTCTCCAACACATCCGCTACAATGCACTGGAAAAATAAACCTAAAAAAATATTTAGCACAATAACCTCCGTGGGAATGTCATCCCCCCCTCCCTCCTTTCCTCTCTACCTCTACCTTCAAACCATTACACGTGAAACCGGCACAAGAGCCTCGTGTCAGCCAGCCATTATGGACGGTAAAAATATCTGTCGGCATAAAGGCAGGTTGAGCACGTCGGGACAAGGTGCTTCGGAATTCACATGGCGAGCGGCAGGGAGACAGGTGAGGGGGAAACACCGGTCTATTACCGAATCCTGGGTTAGTGAGGTCTGATTAATATTAACCAATTAACATAGTAAGTTATGTAAAGAACATAATAAGGTAATAATAATAGTAGTGGTACTAACAGTAGTAGTAGTAAAAGTACTAACAACAACTGACGAAAACGAGGTGGTTCTGAAAGAAGCAAGTCCGCCAGTGGTCACCTTCGAGGAACGCGACCCCGTGGGACCTAGATTGTATCATCGACTTCTACATGACACAGCCATAAATATCCTCTCGCCTTTGGGAAGTGTTCGTAGTGCAATACTCAATCAATCTAGTATCCACGACCAGAAAATAAATCGAAATAAATCCAAATGATAATGGTTCTCGCAGAGACAAACTGTCAATTATTTCTTCATTCTTCCTAAAGTAAGATAGATAATTCGGAATGCCCCAAACCGGGGAATGGCTTTCAGGGATCACCAAGAGAGGCCTTGGTGTCAGCAATCCCTAAGGAGTCGCGTGGTGGCACTGGCGACGACGGCGACGACGACGACGACGACAGCGCAGAAGGCCCCGAGCAAGCAGCGATTAGCGACATGACCTTGAGCTGTCCGTGACCACTTAAATGGGCGGAACTCGAGCAATCTTTCCCCTTCTAGAGGTCTACCTGGGTCTCCTAACAGTCGAGTGACGGTTTGGCTATTAGCGGCAAAGTGCGGCGTAGGAGACGTCTTAACTACGCCACTGTGGGAAGATTCCGTCCGACCGACCGACCGACCCAGCCGCCGCAATTACTGCAAAGCGCTTTCTCCTGACGAAGATACGCAAAGGAAGAAGGGAAAGCGACGAGGAAAGAGCACAGGGAATAGAAGGCACAGGAAGGAGGAAGAAACGCTAAAAAACGCTAAGAAAAAAAGTGAATCTCACGACCAAAGACCCAGACCTCACGAGACCGTGTCACCGTCATTCACTTACATGATGGACGAGGGTCGCCGCTGCCCCGGCCTCATTCTCCACTTTGCATTTTAACGAACGAAACAGAGAGGAGAGGAGAGGAGAGGAGAGGAGAGGAGGGAGAGGAAGGGAAGGAGGAGTGGGGTAAAGGAAAGGAGTGAGGAGAGGGAGGCGAAGGTGGGGGGGGGGGTGAGAACCAGTGGGGCAAAGATGATATCTTTCTCCCCGCTGTAACAGTGGACGTGAAGGTCGGTAAAGGTCACTGGTTTGCGGCCCAAGCAAAGGGAAAGGGTCAAGAAAGGAAACGAGTCGTAGTAAATGACAAGAAATTCGCTCCAACGAACCCCACCGCACGGCAACCAACACGCAGACTACGCCGCAACGCTCCCACCAGCGCGGCAGCCTTCGTCCCTGCGGTGGAAATCACGCGCGAAAACCATGAAGACCAGTTTCGGTCCCAACTAGAAGCTTTCTCCCGCCACGCCGCGATAACCCTTGGAGGGGGTGGGTGGGTGGGGGGAAGGCCTAACCAATCCCCATCCACCGAATCTACCTATTCACGATGAATAGATTTTCATAATACAATGAGCAACTCTTCAATATGTATGGGTTCTCCCTCCCCCTCTCTCTACTTTAGAAAGTACTTTCTTTCCCTGTTGGACCGCGGCGGATGCATTTCGATTATAAAGAAACGATCATTTCCCCTAGAATTATAAACCCCGAATTGTATACACTACAAATTTTACCATGATGCAATTCCCAGCATACAAAATAACTGCTGTTTTAACTCCCTCAATACCCTCACTCATACAGATTTCATCGCTCGTCCGCCGCCTCGACAAGCCCTCCGGCGTCTCCACGGGAACGGAGCGAAACAGAAGGGAATTCTCGATACGCCCACGAGTGTGAGTCGCTAGCTTCCACGCCCTCCGATGCGTGCAGGTGAACTTTGCCCTCACGAACGATTAGTTCATTGGCCTAAATGGGAAATCGATTTGCAATGTCTATTTTTACGCCGGTTGACATTATAAGACCAAGACGAACACAAACACACATACACAGAGGGAAGTAGGGAGAGGGATAGCGGGAGGGAGGGGGAGAGGTAGGTAGGTAGACAGAGAGAGCGATAGAACTCTAGTAATAACTTTCAGCGGCGCTTTAAATATTAAAAGGCCAGGCTCGATAACCGCAAACAGCTACCAGTTATCGTTCGACCTCCACGCCGAAGCCTTGTCTCTGCCCTCGTCCTCGCATTCCTTCCGCCAGAGGAACCTATCGAGAAGGATCGCTATTCCTCCTTAAGGTAAAGGAGCCGCCTGAGCGTGAGGCCAAAATCTAGCCAAGTACCCCCTCCCCCCTGCCTTATCTACGAAGGGGGAGGCACCTTATCGGAAGGGGCGGGAGTAGGGGGAGGGCGGATAACAACGCGCTCGCCATCACGGAACATCGGAACAATTCTCAATCGACATTCCGCCCTCGATTCCTCCCGCGGCGCCATGACCGTCCTGCCGTTATGTCATCGCCTCGTCCATCACCTTTCGCGACGCCTTGGGGGGGTCAAAGAGGGAGAGGAGGAGATGGGGGAGATTGAGAGAGGGAGGGAGAGACAGACAGACAGAGAGAGAGGGGTGGGGGGATGACAACACGTGTACTAGACTTAGGACCTTACAAGTGCTTGCACATGCTCCTGAGTCACGATGCTGCTGTTCCTGGTCTGACATAAGCGGGCCTCTTAGGTTCGCGTTTGCCTAAGTAGCTTATTTAATTGAACAGACTTGCCATTTCTACTCCCTGAGATGCGAAATATACTGATCATTCTAATTTTAACTCAGGCGAATTATCGAGTGCACTTAACACAGGCAACCCCTCCCAATGCCCTGCTAGTAGCAGCTCGGGCACGTATTGTGGGCATCCCTTTCCCACACCCCAAATCTTCTCAGGACCTTCTGATCTCCCAACAGCCGAATTCCCACTCCATAAACTTGTGATATCATTATATGCTACAGGAGTCCTTCTTCAGATAGCGTCACCCTTGGAGCAATTAGACCTCTCCCTCGCCTCTGTCTGCCTGTCTGCCTGCCTACTTGCCTGCCTGCCTGCCTGCCTATCTGCAGCGTTTCTAATATGTGCGACGAGGCTAATGTGTATTCCGGGGCCCGGAACACAGCCTCGTCGAGATATCAAAAGATGGGAGTCTTAATCGCGGTCCAATCATCGCTCGCTTCCCGTCATTTGGAGGGCGAGGGAGGCCGTCATCTCCCTCTTGCAATAAGGCACGTCGGAGTTGCAGAGAATTGTTCGAGTCGCACATGCCCATTTGCACATCCAAACTCCATACCATTAAGCGTGGGTGGGAAAGACAAGAA
>BOPN01001451.1:10000-12500 GCA_017312705.2 Penaeus japonicus
GGCCATCTCCGTGCAAAAAAATAGTATCTGCAATCAAAAAGATGGCGTGCATGAGGAGCTTGCAGATTGTTGAGTACCAAATAAAGCGTGGGAAGATTATAGTGTCAGCCAGTCCTGACGATGGAGTTGCACCGCACCCACTCACTCCTGCGCCGCCCCTTTGCAGTGCAAGTGTTAGTGTTAGTGTTAATGTTAGAGTGTGTGTGTGTGTGTGTGTGTGTGTGTGTGTGTGTGTGTGTGTGTGTGTGTGTGTGTGAGGGAGAGAGAGAGAGAGAGAGAGAGAGAGAGAGAGAGAGAGAGAGAGAGAGAGAGAGAGAGAGAGAGAGAGAGAGATAACACAAAAACATCAACCACAAACTCTGTCAACAAACCAAAATGCGAAAGGAACCGAAGGAGAAAAAAAAAAAGTTGCCAAACGGACCACTTCTTTGCAATCTCTCAAATCTCCCATCCACTGGTTACGACAACATCCGCCAAGCATAACGGGACACAGGAGGTGAAAACCTAAACAAGCCACCAAGAAAATCCACAAAACAGGATAACAAGAGAAAACTTCCGCGATCTCGCCTTTATCGCGGGAACATCCGCTTGGCCGCCAGCACACATATTCAAGTGCTTTGGCGAGAGGGCCATTACGTTACCGCAAGTGTGTATCAGAATGGAGAGAGTGAAAAAGAGGGAAAGATGGACGGGTGGAGGGAAGGAGAGGGAGGGAGGGGGAGGAAGGGAAGGAGAAGGAAGGGAAGGGGAGAGAGGGAGGGAGGGAAGGAGAAGGAAGGGAAGGGGAGAGAGGGAGGGGGAGGGAAGAAGAAGGAAGGGAAGGGGAGGGAAGAAAGGGGGAAGTGAAAGGGAGAGAGGGATATAGATATATATATATATATATATAGAGAGAGAGAGAGAGAGAGAGAGAGAGAGAGAGAGAGAGAGAGAGAGAGAGAGAGAGAGAGAGAGAGAGAGAAAGGAGAGGTGAAAGAGAGAAAGAGGTGAAAGAGAGAAAGAGGTGAAAGAGAGAGAGAGGTGAAAGAGAGAGAGAGAGAGAGAGAGAGAGAGAGAGAGAGAGAGAGAGAGAGAGAGAGAGAGAGAGAGAGAGAGAGAGAGAGAGAGAGAGAGAGGGAGGCGAGAGAAAAACAGAGAAACAGAGAGGGTGGGAGAGTAAAAGAGAGAGTAAGAAAAAAAAGAGACAAAAAGAAAAAGCGGGGATGCTAATATGAAGTGAAAAAAAAATCCACCAACCACACGGTTACCGCATGTCTCGCTATTAGCATATGTGAAGAGGTGAACAAAAGTACCTCCTTCCACGGAGTTACTCTTACCTGCCCGGGACACACAATCAAACAATACAAGAGAACATTCCTCTCCATACAGACACAAGCACATCTTCGAAAAAAGGACTTTCCACAGGACTTTTTTTCCCAACATACCAGGTGGACGCGCATTCCTACGGACCAACCCCCCTCCCTCACCCCCCCCTCAGCTAGAGTCTCCATCTATGCTCCGGTGAAGACCAGTAATCCCTTCCGCCCTTTACTCTCTTTCGCTAATTAAATGTCAGTGCATTTTGAGAGAATTTACACTTTCTTCAAAATATATCAAAAGAAAAAAAAAGGGGGGGGGGAAGAGCTGGGGTCTTAGGTCAGCTCCTTCTTACTCTCATCTATCTGTCTCTCTGTCTATCTATAGAATTAGAGAGAGAGAGAGAGAGAGAGCGAGAGAGAAAGAGAGAGAGAGATTAGCTGCTGTACCGTAGCTACCTGGCTGTCATTTTAGTTCAATACTCAACCTAAGTGGAGTCTCCGCTTTGGATATACATCGTACCTGGAAAGATAAAAAAAATATATTAGTATAAATATAATACCTGGTATGAAGTCATAAAGCCTTCCATAAAAATAAATGCTTAAAAAATGATTATTTTTTTCTTATCTAGGTAAATCTGCTAAGCCGATTTTACTGTAGCTTTCCCTACTTTAAGGTAAAAATAGACTGGCGAATCTAACAACAACAAAAAGTAAAGTTGAATAATGGGTAACGATGGCAACAACGACACTCATAATAATAACATCGGTAATAATAATAACAATAATAATGAAAATAAAAATAACACTAATAATGAGAACAACAATAATGAAAATAAAAATAAAAACACTAATAACAATAATAATTATAATAATAATAATAGCAATAATAATAGTATTCTGCCGACCAATTCTTTGCTCGATTTTGTTTTATGAAAAAGTTTCCAGCGTCCAAAAATCTCTTCACAGCCGATCATCGCTATGACAGCCAGACCTGCAACACACAGCCGCGGGTTGCAAAGGAGAACCCATCCCGACATCCGGAATATGGTTGGCAACTCGGGTGGAAAGGAACTCAAAAAAAACGGAAGTATTCGCCTACGGGGGATCGCCTCCAACTGCCTTGAATCGGGCCACCTCACCTGTAATCACTTGGGGAGCGATTACCTGTAACTAGACCGTTGCAGTCCTTGTGCTCTTGTTTCCGA
>BOPN01001451.1:15000-27500 GCA_017312705.2 Penaeus japonicus
TTTTGTAACATTCTCCACATGACGAGACTTTAAGAATGTTCCTAAATCGCGCAGGTAGAAGGTCCCAACAACAAGGTCGTCACAGAATGAGAGGAATTCGGCCTGTAATACCACAGGTGACTGACTCTTAAACGAGCAACACACAGACGGATTGTTGTGCTGTGTGGACGGGGCCAAAACAGTGTGGACCTGCGGCGGTGCTGGCTCGTCTACCTGCCTGCTTGCTAATGTGCGTGTGTTGGGGATGAGAACGAGTGTGAGTGTGAGTGCATGTATGTGTGTGTGTGTGCATGCATGGATATGAGTATGCACATGCGTGTTTGTACATGATTGTGTGACTCGAAAGTACGTTCCCAAGAGCGAAAACACAGTCGTAAATACATGCGTGCGTTTTGCCCTCTGGACCACCCCCGCTCCGCCCAGGGAGGGAGCCCGAAGTAGCTAGACCGAGCGACTGTCTCGCAGGGAAAGTCACATACCTCACATTTTGCGCACACAAAGACCCTCTCCCCTCCCTCCTCCCTCCCCCCTCCCCCTCCCCTCCCTCACATCCAGCGAAAAGAAAGTGGCTGTCCGAAGACTGTCTCAGCTGCTTGGTAGGGTCCGCGCGTCGTTCGAAGTGCCACGGCCTCATTACTTGCCTCCCTTCCTCGGGCGAAGAGCAAGGGCGGCGCGCCGAGCCATGAGAAAGAGAGGGACGCCTGCTACTCTATTAATTCTCCTTTCCTCACTTGCATACTGATCCTACACACGGAGTCCTGCTTCCACACGAACCTCCTACCATCTTCCTCTCATCACCTCCATTACCTATGAATCGCACGTCTTACACAAAAACGTATAAATGGAAGGTGATTGATACAAAGCGGGTGTGTTCGGCGCTCGATTGTCGGCAACGGCACCCGACGCATGAACTCCCAAGCCGAGCACTCCATTAACTTCTGCCGTGACCCGCGCTCCTTCTGACCCGTATCAGGGCAGAGGGGAGGAGGAGGGAAGGGAAGGGGAGGAGGAGGAGGGACGTGGGGTATGTGAGAGGGTATGTGAGGGGGCATGGGAGGGTTAGGGGGGGGGGGGGTGTTACAGCAGCGGATTGGTGGGAAGAAAGACGGTGAGACATCCAGAATGGGAAGACTGGATTTCGAAGCACTGGGGATGAAAATCACAATGAGTTAAGAAAAAGTTTTCAATTGCAGCACCAATTAGAGTTTTATTATTAGAAATTTATATGTAATCCAACACGAAATATCCTTCATTCGTTCCCCTTGTTTTCCCCCGTCTGGCTGTTCTGCTTTCCTTTTGTTTTGCCCCAGTGACCCATGCAGTCCTCTTCAAGGGTAGTTCCATACCCTTTCGTGTTTGACCTCCGGCGACCTAATACCCTCCTCCTTTGCCCTCTCACGCCCTCGCCCACCCGCCGCCCCTGCGCCTCCACGTCGCAGGCTGTGATCCGTCCCCTCGCGCCCCTCTCTTATCTGACACGCCCACCGCCGGGACGACAACAAATCTTAGAACAAGAATTCTCTACCTCTGATACGACCATTTTTTCCTTCATTGTTTTATCTTCCTTGTTCAACGTTTTTTCTTTTTCTTTTTTCGTCCACCGTTCTTATCGACGGAACTCCTGACCTCCCAAGAGAGAGGACCGAGCGCGTCGTGTTAAATAATCGACATTGATAATCGAAGCAGACTCTTAGAAAGTTCCCCCTCCCCCCCCTCCCCTTCCCCTGGGCCGAGAATCCCCGCAAGAATCTCTGTGCCTTCACTATGCCAATCACAAGCTATTTTCACCGTGCATGGCATGCGTGTCGATCGCAGCGCCATCTGTCCAGTCTCAATCTTTCATTCATGTTGGAAAGATAACATGTAGAAGAAGAAGAAGAAAAAAAAAAATATATATATATATATAAATACTCGTATATATTTATGTAGCTATTTTCTAAGGAGAGAACTATTGCTCCATATATCAAAGCAAGCAAGACACGAGAGGAAGGGATATCATAGATAGAGATATAGAGAGAAAGATATACGAATATACTCATATCTATATTTATACAGCTATACTTCAGATGGAAAATATTGCTCCATATATCCAGAGAAGGATTTAAGAGTCTTCGACCCCCCCCCCCCTCGCCTCCCCCCTTCCACCGTCCATCATCACCTCCTCGCTTGTACAGGCACGCCACCTGGATCGTGCTCTTAATTGCTTTTATAATTACCTCTTGATTTTTATGCTTTCTCTTGTGCCGGGGGGGGGGGGGGTGAAGGCGAGGGATGAAAGGAGAGAGGGGGAGGGGAGGAAATGAGAGAGATGGAGGGGGGGGATGAGAGAAAGGAGAGGAAAAAAAGAGATAAAGATAGAGAGAAAGATGGACTGAGGGAGAGAGCGCCGCCGTCCACACACAAGCAGGCAGTAACAGGCAAGTAAGATGACTCAGCAAAGAAAAGGCGCGATGTAAATATTGGCGCGCTTTTTCTGAGGGTGACTTCAACAGCAGTTACCAAGATCAAATCTCTCACGCCTGTTATTCCGCAGGGGCAGCATTCGAAGCACACTGCAAATTTCACCAGCTATCTCTATCTGGACACAAACATTGCCATTCAAAATCTAAAAAAAGAAAAAGAAAAACAATGAAATACAAAAAAATATCTAAAATATTCGTTTGACAGTACAGCACGTAGATAGGACCCCCCTTCTCCCCCCCCCTACCCCCAGCCGCCATGTCGCCGTCAGACTTAGCTGCAGGAGTGCCCTTTCCCCCCTCATTAACATTCATAATGGCACAGACGGTTACGTAATTACTCCAAATTACACATTATCATCTTGTAAATATACAACCTTGCTTATCCTCTGACCCCGCGAGAAAATAAACACGAATTATCCACATTTACCTCCTTGAGACCTAATTCTTCGTGGCGGCTGGTCAACATCATTGCAAGTGTTTATCTTGCACTTTAACCGTTGCATAAAAAGAAGACAGTGTTAATTAAGACGTTATCCCTATACCGTATGGTAGTAGTAGTCTTATTTTCAACAAATATACACACACACACTCCTTTCCACTCAATTACCATCATTTTAGAACCGCCGTTTGGTAACCTACATCATTTGCATACTTGGCTCTATCACGAAGCCACTTAAAGAACCACCTCCCCTTCCCCTCCCCTCTCCCCCACCTTCCCTACCCCCCCTGTCTTCCAATTAATCAAGAGACCTAATTTTCCAGCTGAGGACAACTACAATGCAATCTATAGCTTGAATAAAAATCAATATTTGCATTATCGTGATCATGTTGTCATTTAACATGTTGACGTGTAAGCCTCTCAAGTATAAACTATGACGGACGCTTAATTAATATATATAAAAAAATATGATAATTTCTACTACAGCGATATAATTTAATGAATAATATTAATAATAAAACTGATTTAACGATCATTTAATAAAGCAACATACACACAGAAAATAAAAATAAATAAAAAATAAAAACATTTACACATTCGACACGGTTTCAGATCCCACTACGAAGCTCCAGCACACCCGATCCTATACCCCGGGGTGAAGGGCGTGCTAGCTCCACAGGGGGCGCTAAGGGAAGTAACGCCGCGGGGTAGGCGCGTGTGTACATGAGGCGTGGATGGGTGGTGTGTGAAGGATAGGGTGGGGGTTGGGGGTGGGGGGATGTGGGTGGTGTAGGTAGCATGGGCGGCTCGGTCAAAAGTGGGTCATGCTCTTGCGGCTAGTCATCCTATGGGTGGGTATATTTTACAGGCTCTACCACCTCATCCTGCCCTTGGCTATTGGTTAGGGAAAAAAAACTGTAGAGAAAAAGTATGGACACTTTCTTTTCTTGCCTTCCATACTTCCTTACTTACTATACACACGGAGATCCCGGTGAATTTCGAACCCGGCGTCTCACCCTTCGCGTAAACGGATTTTGTTTACAACCAAATACGACCAAACTGAGATACTGATAAGACAGCAGACAACCTCACGCATTACATAATAACCTGGTATAAATGTGTAAATAAAATAGTGTGTGTGTTTACACACACACACATATGTATATTGGTATATGTATGTTTGTAAGTGTGCGTATGTGTATGAGTGTGTGTGGGTTTGTGTTTGTGTTTGTGTTTGTGTTTGTGTTTGTGTGTGTGTGTGTGTGTGTGTGTGAGAGAGAGAGAGTACGAGCGCGCGCGCCAGCAAAGGACAATGAAGTTAAGGAGCGGAAGGAGGGAGAGCGTGGAGGATGGAACACAAGTTTCGGGAAGGTCAGTGAGGTTGAGGAAGCCAAAGGTCTTCTCGGGGACAGAGGTCGACGAGGACATAAACTCTCGGAAACACAATCCTCGACTCGAGCGACGGGGCTAGGGTTAGGCAGGACAAAACCCGCCGCCCAGAGAGGCCTCGTAATGTCCGACTGCCAGACGCGTTACGGGGGAAGGGAAGGAGAGAGAGACAAAGGACAAGACCCGGCGAGTCCTACGCGTTCGTTCCGGCGGCGAGGGAGGGCACGGGCATGAAAACGGGATGAAACGCGGGCGGAAGCTGTGCCGGGAACATCTGCACCCCCGCCGCCCACGACCGGTACTGGCGGGTTCCGGCTGGCTGGGGAGGGGTGAAAGGGGGAGACGGGTGAGGGGCGCGGCGCTATGTCCGACTGGAGGCGGTTTAGGAAAAAAAAAGGTGTAACAGAGAAGGCGGCGGAGGGGCGGGGAGGGGGAAGCAAGGGGCGTGACGGAGCTACAAGCACAGACTCATGCACAGATTGCGTTGACTTCTACGATTAGATAAGGAAAAGATTAACCAAGAAATAACTTTCAATCTTGTAACAATCACATCCCTCAGGACACATTCTCAGACCCAGACGTCGCCCCAAGGACCTGGCGATGCTCGGGTTTCAGGGCCATCCCCAAAATACAAACGAATCCTGAGTAAACAATCGGCGGCTCCTGAGCTGTCACTCATAACCTGACACTCCTGCACTAGGATATAAATGGCACCTCAGACAGCCTCCTAAGTGCCGCTCGTCGGTGTCAATGACACGTAGGTAATCATGAAGGCAAAGAGGCAAAGCTTTTCCTAAAAATGTGTACATTTTAAAACAACTCAGTTCATAAACTGTTATACATATTCTTGATTCAATTCATATATATGGCCAGGTGCACGAAACGCAATAAAGATGCAAATAATTTTAGTTCCTTCGAAAATGACTGACGTTAGCGGTAAATGTCAAATGTATTTTTTAAATATGTGTTATACTACAAACACGCACCAAATACGCCTTTTCTGAAGACTTTAAAACTGTCCATAAAGTTAACAAACTTGTCTCGAATATTTTTACTGCATGTGTATACTATCTTTCATCTAATACTTGTATTTCAATGGTCTTAAAACACTCGCGCGCGCGTGTGTGTATCTATATAAAGTGTGTATAAGTGCTTATCACCCGACATACTTATGAGAGAGGACATGCCGTTCTCACTTGCACTAAACTATCTTGTTTATTAAAGTTTGTGACTCATGCACTGCCTGGGCGATGCGATGGCCTCGGTGTGGTCACGTTCGCAACAGAAGTAACTACTTACATCAAATCCGTAAATAAGTATGAGAAACTGTTCATACTAAGATATATGAACTCCTTGAATGTGCAGGCGAAACTTCTCAAAGGATAAAAAGTACTAATATATGCTGATTCATTAAACTGAGGAGGGAGTTAAAAATATGCTAACATCAGCTTGACTGACTGGCCGGTTGCTTGACTGACTGACAGATTGATCGGAAACTCGAATGACTGCATGGCCATCTCCCCACCTGTCTGCGTGCCATCAACTGCTTGTTATCCACCTGGACCATATGCCTACCTTCCTACACGTACTCTATAGACGGCACCGCTGGGCCAAGATCATCACAATTAAAAACGCAACGCAGGTCAACGACAGGCGGCGTCCAAGGTCTGGGTGGAGTTGAATGAGACCGAGTACTCGTCTGTGCCCGTAGCTGCCTGCAAAAACTTTCTCTTCCCGCCCCATACTGCAGGCGGCCGGGCTTTATCGCCTGCAAATCTCCCGACGATGCAGCACACACGTCACTCGAGCCGCTCAGCCGGTGCACTGTAAACAACAAACCTCAAGTAGAAGGACAGCCAGGCTGAAGGAGAGCCAGGGCTGAGGGGGAGCGAGAGCCGAGTCCGGGTGGCACTCGAGGAGAGCCGCGAGCCGCACGGTACTCACCTGATCCGTAGCCATCGAGGCGCTGAGAGTTGGAGCAGCTCAGTTCGCTCAAGGTGTCGCCGCAGTCCGTCTCGTCCTCCAAGAAGGCATCCTCGTCTTCCTCGTCCAGGACGAAGTGCTCGGGGAATTCGATCCTGACGGGGAAGACGTCCTGCGGCACCTCCTCCACCAGATTCACGTAGAAGGTGGAGTTGGAGGACGAGGAGGAGAGAGAGATACTGCGCTCTCTCCCTCGCTTCATTCTTGTGATGCCCTCGAGATGTTCACACTACTCTACACTGCACTCTGAACTCCAAGTACATGGAATGTTTCTCACGCTTCCTGTGCAACGGTCTGCATGACGTCTCGATGCATGCGCACTACGGCATGCTGTGGCCTTTTATACACCGGTTTATCCTGTAGTCACGAGCTGGGGGAAAACTTACATCTCAGATATTTGTAATGTCACGTACATGAGGCTGACCTGCTAATCCTTCCCACGGACGCGAACCGCTGCGAGCTGCGACCAGAGGCAAAGACGGCATATTTTCAGCATTTAGCAACGGTGCACATTCCCTGTTGCAGAGCCATGCAACACCCACAACATACATTAGCGAACACGCTCATCTGCACAGCCTTATTTCCTTCCGACACCGGATGCAATGTCGATGCCAAACGTTTCACTTGCAAGGACGAGCCTTTTCGACCCGGTCAATCGCACTGCATTTCACTGTCACATGCCTAAGGGACTCTTTCGTCTCGCCCTGTTTCGCCGGCGTCACTGTAGCACTCATCTCCACATATCTACGTTCCAACCTCGAAAAATATCGAAATACGCCCGATATCAGCTAAAAGCAGCGAGCTCTTAACGGCCACCACGTTTGTTATGCCTAGACCTTGCTAGAGTGGCCGAGCAGGTACGAGTTGCCAGAGCGCGCCCGGATTTCCCTATGTTCCGTCTGCGTGTCACATAGCATCATCACGCGGGACACGACGACAAAGCCGCTGTGGAAAGGTCTGCATTTGCAAGTGCATGCCTTTCATAGCAAAGCCAGCATCGAGTGTCAGCCTTGACGACGAGATCAGAGAGCTGTGCTGACGGAGAGGGCGCTACGTGTACTCGCGGGTCAGGAGGTGCTGGGGCATGTTGAGCGAAGATGCTGGGACAGGGCCGGGGCAGGCCGGGATCGGGGAGGTGGGAGCAGAATAGCCGTAGGTAACGCTGCCAACCTGTCCGATACCTCTCTTACGCACACAAACGTTAACAACCAACTGAGAACGGGCGATTTTTGGACAGAACTAATAATAAAAGGGCTTCATTCAGTCACTTGTGTGTGCGCCCGCGCCTACAAGGAACCGGTAAGCAGTCAAGGAATGGTGCATTGCAACATTTCCGAGCCCAAGCCGCGCTGACGTCCTCCTCCCGGAAATGATGGAGCGGTAGCAGGGACGCCCTGGCTTGGAAATAAGTTGCCTTTCAACTTTTTCCAGCAAGGCGATAAAATGGCCATCCTAGGCGTACTTGTGAAAAATCCCCGCATGGCCGGTGACCAAGTAACAAGAGCGTGGCTGCCTCGGTGGGCGTGGAGGGGCGGCGAGGGCTGCCTGGCCCGGTGTACAGTGTCGGGACGGGTGGCGGCCAGGGGGCACGGGCGTGCAGGTGGCCCACATTTATACGCCAAGTTCGGGGTCGTCTGCGAGCGCCGTGACCTTTAAAGTCATGTCCTCTGCCAACGGCGGCCTCTTTACAAAATACGTACGTTCAGCCTGACCATATAGAAATAGCATCGACATAGTAGACAAGATATGAGAGAAAACAAACATTGAAAGATAAGGAAAAGGGAAAACTCAATGGTGAGAGAAAAAAATAAAATAAAAAAATGGGATAAGAGAAAAGACAAGACAAGAAAAGGAAGACCGATAGATAAAGTAACACTGAGTAAAATATGACAGTTTAATAATAGTCAGAAAGACGTCGGCAGGTACATTCCCAGGGACAGCAAGCGACTAAAGGATTTGAAAAAGGAAAGAAAGGATAAAGGAATATACCAATTATGGGCGTCGGCTCAGGGATAATTGGGCGGTGCGAAAGTCTAAAGAAGGCGTCACTGGACAAGTCTGAACAAGCGAAGGACACAGAAACAAGATGAGGACAAGAGGCGGGGAAACGTAAGGTGCAAGAAATAAACCCGAGGGAAGCAGAAAGACTGTCAAGGATTAGATTGCCGTGAGCAACAGATAGCAACTGCAAGCCAATCTGCAAGAATGAGGAGGATAACGAGGGATCCAGTTAATGCAACCTCCTGAGGTAATCAGCTTCGGCTTTCCTTTCAGAAGAATATACGAAGGGAATAGAGGTAAGAGATAGAAGAATTAAGAAAATAAAATCAAATTGTAAATGGCTGGAAAAAAGAATGCGTTAAAGAAAGACAGAGAAGATAGGAATAGTTAGACGTATAAACGGGAGAGTTGAAAAGAGAGAGGAAGAGAAAGATCGAAAAGGAGAGAGGCGAAAGGGAAAGAGGGGGGGAGGGGGTGGACAGGGAAAGAGAAATCGGACAAGGTCAAACAAGATCAGAAATTCGCCTTAACGGCCAGCCATTATCCCTTCCTACACAAGCCATGACCTCTGACCTGTAACGCTCTTCGTTCCCAAACCCGGTTTCCTCCCGCAAGATCCCTTACCCTTTTTCTCTCCTATGTGAGAGACTTCCAATCCCTTCCATTACTGCTCTAGCTCTTACTCAACCCTGTCCCTCTTTTTCCCTCTTACACAACGTCCCTTCTCTCTGTTTTCGTCTCTCCTCTTCCCCCTCCTCAATTTCCGCTGGGTTTCGTCTTCTGTACTTTGTCCGCCTTACACTACGCCACTGGGTCGTCACTTGTCTCCCTGCACACTACAAGGGTACACACGACCTTCACCAAAGCACTGATCACCGCACACTCACTTCCTGCCTGTTAATCCCTTGCTTTCCGATTAATGAAGAGGGAGGGAGGGAGGGAAGGAGGGAGAGAGGGAAAGAGGGAGAGAAGGAAGGAGGGAGGAAGGGATGGAAAGGAGTGAAGGAGGGAAGGAGGGAAGGATGGAGAGAGGAAGAGAAAGAGGGAGAGAAAGAGGGAAGGAGGGAGGAAGGGAAGGAGGGAGATAGTGAGGGAGGGAGGGAGGGAGGGAGGGAGGGAAGGAGGGAGGCAGGGAGGGAGACGGAAAGGGAGAACGAGAGGGAGATAGAGATAGAGATAGAGAGAGAGAGAGCAGATAGCTTTTGAGAAAGATGCGGCCAGTGTCACGTATGAGGGTCCTTGGCGTCCTTTTAAGGTAAAGAGCATGTCCAATTTCCATTAATTAGCATCTCTGAAATTGGTCTTAAAAATGGAACGCAAAATCTGTTTACCTGCAAGAAACTAATTACCAAGAGCGCCGAGACAAAGGGAATGAGGTTTGGGTTTTACTCTAGGAGCTAAATGGTTGAGTAGACGCATTAAAAAGGGTAATGGTGATATATTTGGATAGGGGAGGGAGAGAGAGGGGGAGAGAGAGAGAGAGAGAGAGAGAGAGAGAGAGAGAGAGAGAGAGAGAGAGAGAGAGAGAGAGAGAGAGAGAGAGAGAGAGAATATGACCGAACTAAAACATGCCTAGAAACAAATTTGCAAAAAGCAATTGCCATAAATACACATATACATATAAAAGTTACGATTCCTCCACACGACACGTGAGTTTCATCGGACGGGAAACTCGTTCGCTGTCCCGAGGGCCGAATTACCTGTTATATCGTTCGCCCGACAACAGGATGCTCTTGCCTCTTGGTATGAAATCCTGCGGGCAAATGCCACAGGAGCTCAACAGGATGCCACGTCGTAAAAAAAAACGAATAATGAATTCTCCACCCTTTGCTTTCAATCTTGGGGAGAACAGAAGAGAAACCGAGAGGAAAAGGTGAAACGAGGCCAGAAACGAGCGAGTTGGACGACGGGTATGGATGGATGGTCGCGCCGCTAAGTAGTTGGCCAGGAACGGGTATGACAGCCGGGCCATTGGCTTCACACTCCGACCCTATCATTAACGACCTAAACAATGCACTTTCTCCTCCCCCGTCAAAATCCCAGGTCAAGAGTTTTAAGCTTTGTGGCGGCGCTGTGAGAAACAAAGCGGCTTGTTGTTTGCGCGGGGTAAAAGGTAGGCTAGGAGGCTGTAATTAATCAATCTGGGAGCGTCCACGATAATTAACGACTAATAACACCCCTGTGACCGTGGATCACCTGAGATACGTGGATAAACAATTTCTTGTTAGTGTCTTCACCTATTCGATTTGCGAATCCTGTTTTGTAAAATCATGTATCAAAATATATTTGTCTCGTTTATTTCGTTTATTTTTTTCTTTAAGACTACGAATGTGTGTGTGTGTGTGTGTGTGTGTGTGTGTGTGTGTGTGTGTGTGTGTGTGTGTGTGTGTGTGTGTGTGTGTGTGTGTGTGTGTGTGTGTGTGTGTTTGTATATGTATATATATGTATGTATATATATATTATATTATTATATATATATATATATATATATATATATATATATATATATATATATATATATATATATATATATATATATATATATATATATATATATAATGTATGTATATCCTGCTTTTTTATTAATATACATTTAAAAAGGACTAATGTCTTTCTCTTAATGGTGCTTAATACCATCTAATCCTTTGGCTGGATTCTTTAGGCAGCCTCCCCATCAATTATCCTAAATGCATGTCTCTTTTATCCGTCCCACTGTCAGAGTGTTTGTGTCTAGTAATCTGCGCTAATAAAAGTAGACTTTCCAAACGCGGGCCTAAGACAGCAAGACAATCTTATCTCGAAATGCTTTATCAGTGTTATCTTCTTTCACCTCCCTTATCACTGATGCATCGACACCCATAACACTCGCGCACACAGCGGCAACCTCAAATGAAGCCATAAACCGAATTCACTTCACATGCCCATCATAACCTTCCCAACGGTGCTCTTCCAGAACGCCTTAAACCCCGATGCGCTGAAGGATCGGGATCGTACACCGTCACCCTCTGACACATTGTATTTCCTTTTCTTTCTTAATCTACCTATTCCCTCCTTCAGTTGTTGTTTTCTTCTTCTTCTTCTTTTATAATGCCTAACGTCGAGGCTGACAACCCTTTGAATCCCGAACACCTGCCCACGAGGTAACATTTTCAACTCTGTCGCAAACGATTTTCCAGCGACTAACCTTCGAAGCCTTCCGACTCGTCGCAGTCGTCCAGGTCGTCGAGCGACCAGCAAGACCACAGAGGAGACGCCATCTCATCCCTCTTCCCTTCGTCAGGAGGTCCAACGTAGCGCAGAAGCCCAGAAAGAACCGAGGGACACTACACGACCACCAAACTAATGCGGCCAAACGCGAACTATCCCGGGAAAAGTAATGATAAGATAATGCTATAAAGTCTACCTATCAACTGCTTATAAACTGTAAATTTTACAAGTGAAATAAGCTATCTAGGATCTGCAATGCCTATTTTATTTCTTTAAAAGACAATGCAAATTAACTTTTTGATGAGGAAACAATCGAATCGATTCCTGGTCCTAAGTGTCTAGAATGACTCATTTCCTGTCGCAATAACGACGTAATAAGCAACCGTGGAAGGGATTTGCTAGTGACGTCATTATTGGGTTGATAACATTCCTCGATAGGAAAGGCTTGGCACTTGATAACTCGCTTGCGACACCTAGCGCTTACCCTCAAGTGTCCTATGGTGTCGTGTGTCTTGCTTGCTTATAGCTTGCTTGCTACGCACATTAGATGACTCGATTACTGATTCAGTAATAAGCTAATATTCTTTACCAATACGATATTAGGAGAGGAGAATGGTTCGTACATAGAATAATTTTTAGGAAAGATATGAGACAGTCATACGAATAGTAAGCATCAAAGATAACGACGATGATGATGATGATAACAACAAAAATAAATATCACGGCCAATGCAACTTTTTACCACAGTTGGATATATCAAAGCAGCCAAATCCGCTTATAATCTTCCAGTGGATGTCGCAAATATTAATGGTTATCCCATTTTACGAGTGGATTCCCTAGCGCGGGCCATATAAATAAGCGCATAAAGGAGGGGGACGCGAGAAAAAGGGTGTGCTCGCATTCACCCGTTCAGCTGTCTGCCTCGTGCGCCTCCGAAAGCGCGAGACCAAACATCGAGGAAGGTGGGTGGCTGGGTAGGTGGGTGGGGATTTTGGGCCATCGTCTGCAGCTGGAATCTC
>BOPN01001451.1:40000-47500 GCA_017312705.2 Penaeus japonicus
ATTCTTTAAACCGCCCAGGAAATATCGATCATTTTGAGTGGAGTTCCGCAAGGGGACAAAGTGTGTTCCCTGTTCCTTTCATTTTTTCCTCCGGGCGAGAGAGACGAATGCTTTTGGCGTATGGCAGCCAGGTCGGGCATTGCCTCCCCTGCTCTGTCGCTTTCGGACAAACATCGGCGTTTGTAGCGCGGGTCAGCAGAGTCAATGAAAGTGTTTCTGGGAAATAAGGATTAGGATCTCAGGAGCAGCTGTAAACAAGCAAAGACCATGACTTGAGCTCCCATGCATTTCCAAGATCTCAAACTTAGATATAATCGCCGGACGTTGCATTTCACTACAGATAATTCAGCGCTGAAGTATTGTGCAAATCAAATAAACATATATTACGCGTTAAAAAAGAGCACGTCACGTCCTGCCAAACCTCTCCTCTAATGAACCCATTAGGACGAAAGAAAACGGAAACTGACCTAGAAAAGTACGCGTTTTTTATAAGCAAATCCGTTTCACTGCAATGCAACTCTCTGCGCTCATTATGTAGCAATATCAGTGAAGTCCCCCAAAAGAATAAAGTCGTGACGTACAGCCTCACAATACCATCGACAGCCAGCCGGTAGAAAGGCGAGAGTAAAACACCACCATTATCACCACCATCATCACAATAGCGCCGAGATCCTCACCCTGGACCATCGCTCTCCTCGCCATGGAGTACGACACGTCCCCTGGAAGATGACCCGGCAGGCGGTGCGTACAATGGCCCGTGCTGCCGCCCACACCTGCCACCCACCTGCCACCCTCCTACCCTCTTCCCCAGCACCTGGTCCTCGCCACAGCTTGGACGAAACTCCCGGGACAATAAGGGGAACACTTGTCAAAACACGAGACATCTGCCCCGAGACACCCCGACGCTTGTGGGAGATAACATGGATGTAATTCGGGGCTGGGTCTCAAGGGCTTGTTTTGTCTTCATCTATCGCATCTGCCTTCGTTCCCGCGTACTCCTCTTCTTCAGTAATGACTATTTTTTCTCACATTTGAAGCCATATTTGTTCAATGTTTGTTGTGGCTTATGACACTTAAATGGTTTTCAACGTCTGGCAACGAAAGAAAGAGGAAAAGTCGGATTAAGTAACGCGTGTGAAGCCATTCTAACTCAGCACTGAAAAAACCTTCTCTGAAAATGTGTGTGTGTGTGTGTGTGTGTGTGTGTGTGTGTGTGTGTGTGTGTGTTTATAGAAAGATGAAGACATATTCATAATGATTTACTTATAACGGCATTTTAATCATTAAATCTCTGAAAAGCCAGTATTCAAATGGTGAAAATAACGAATTTCTCCTAAAACAGACATCAAAAACTTCCGGTCCAAAAGATCCTTCTGTACACCATGCATACCAAATAAAGAGGACCTTTAAAACAGACTCTCCCTACGGCCAAGCGTAAACGAAAATCAAAAATGCAGAAAACCTGTCCGGGCATGGAGGCTGTGGCGGCCAGGTGACACGGGCGCACGGCCACCACCTGCCTATATCCCCCCACCTACTCTACCCCTACCCCCTCTCTTTCATTTCATCCTGCTGGGCTCTCCTGCACCATCTCCCCCCTCCCCCTCCCTCCACCCTAGCTGATCCTTCTCATACCCTGTGCATCCTCCTGTCAATCATTTTCCTCGCTCGTTTGTTATTGACCCTTCAGCCTAAACCTGGCAATAGGCTTAACCGATTTTGTATGGAGTATCGAAGCTATTCAGAACACATGTTGTTAATAACAGAAATTCAAAATAAAATGTTCTCTCGCTTTATATTTGATAAGATAGTACAATCATATGATTTATCGGAGAGTTAATGGTCTTCCGTTTCCTTAAAACGCCCCTGTAAATTATCTTTTTTTTGTCATAATTCTGCGAAATGATAACATCTGAACTCGAGATAATCAAAGACAATGAGCCATAAACCAAAGAGAAAGACAGATGAACTTCGCAAACACAAAGGCTAAACAAAAATCCCATTTAAATCCAGCGGCGACAGACCAACCTCATAAATCCAGAGCATCAAGATTTACTTAACACCTGGAAAGCGCTTCCTCCCCCGCCGCGCCGCCCCCCCCCCTTCCCCCCTCCAGCCCGCGCCGTCGCTCGTGCTGCTCGTTCGGCCCCCCGCCTTCCCTCCGTCGGGATCTCCGCCATCTTTCATACCTGGCTATTAGACCCCTACTACGCCCCCCATCGCCCCTACTACTGTTACTACTACGACAACCACGCCACTACCTTTCCCTCCACCCGCACGCCCACCACCTGCCGCCCGGTGGCCTTGTGACAAAGAAGAAAGAAAGAAAACAACGAGATTGCTTGCTCTCCCGTGCCGGTTCGAACTCCTTTCGGATCGTCGCTCGAAACAGGGTCTATCCTGACTCGAACGACGACTAGGACGTGCGAGACAGGACGGCGATAAGGCCGCTATAAGAGGGCTCGCGAGGGCGTAGCGCCAGATATGCGAGGTCTGTAGCCGTTTAAGTGAGACAATGGCAGCGGGTGTTGGTTTTCCTGCAATCATGATAACACGCGTCGATCGCCCCCCCCCTTTCCCCCACCCACTCCCTCCCAGACGCCGACGCGACGCCAGGAGGAATGTCGCGGCCGTTAATCTCTCCTCATTGCCCCTCCGTCTCTGGCTAAGGATATTTGTCTCTCTTTGTTTCTCTTTCTGTTTCTCTCTCTCTCTCTCTCTCTCTCTCTCTCTCTCTCTCTCTCTTATTTTTTTCTGATAACCAAGTTCTTGTAAGATTTCAACTACTGTAGTATAAAAAGTTTCATAAAAACAATGAATATGAAAATTAAAACAATTGCAAGAATACAAGGGTCACAGAAATACATAATTCGATTGCGCTGCGCAAAGTCTGGTCAATCCTCCAACGAGTACGTGACTGCATTCTTATATAAAATGTAACTGAATCACAAACAAAATCCAAGCGTGAAGGACAATTGTAAGCATATTGCTACAGCACATTCATTTTCTTGCTTGCAACACTACATACCCCACACACAATCTTCTCGCTATGCAACACCACGATATCACTTACCACCAAACTACTAGTGGTGCCCTCTTATGCAACACCTCACACCCTACTCCACACTCCAAAGCCCAAAATGCAACGTAACATATTGCCACATCACACACCTGTGCCTAAAAATGAAATACCACGTATTGTCCCCCCACACTCCTTGCTCTCACATTGCAACACCCCATGCCACCATACCATACCCCTGTGTCGACAATGCAACACCACATACCGCCATCCCATACCCAGCAAGGCCACCTCATGCCACACACCAGCTGGTCCCGAAAACAAAGCCCTGGCTTGGGTAAGAGAGCAAAGGCTAAAAGGACGATCCAGGCAGGATGAAATTACACCCAGCGAGAGGAGGTGGTTACGCCCGCCGACCCCCACTCCTAACTTTCCCCTTCCCCCTCCCCCCCCCTCTCCAATCCTCTCCCCGCTAACTCCTCTCCACCCCCGCAACTTTGGTTACCTACAGGGAGCAAAATTACCGAGAAAGAGATGAAAGGGAGAAAGGGGGGGGGGGTGAAAACGGAAAATACGGAATGCTAAACGTTTTGGGGCTATCCCATAACGGGGAACTCTAGCATGATCTCGCGATGAAAGTCCAAATATAAACCTTATGAACCAATATAATATATATATATATATATATATATATATATATATATATATATATATATAAAGAGAGAGAGAGAGAGAGAGAGAGAGAGAGAGAGAGAGAGAGAGAGAGAGTGCGCGCGTGTGTGTGTGTGTGTGTGTGTGTGTGTGTGTGTGTGTGTGTGTGTGTGTGTGTGTGTGTGTGTGTGTGTGTGTGTGTGTGTGTGTGTGTGTGTGTGTGTGTGTGTGTGTGTGTGTGTGCATTCGTGCCGGAACGTCTGCGCTCGTGCAAATACATTATGTGTGATTACCTATCGAATTAAACTTATCATCCGCCACCCTTTCCCCATCCCCGCCCCCTGAGGGAGCAGGAGCCCCGAGGGCGGTCGCTACCTCATCTATCCGGCGGCGGCAGGACGCTGATGGAGCTTGTTATCCTCACCCCCTCTTCCTTCATCTCCGCTCAGGACGTCGGATAAGTACAGGCATGCGATGCTCCTTAACGACCTTAGTCTCGTGTTTACGTGTGGTTCTAGGTAATCATCTGGGTGTAGATATCTGCCTTTATCTTACGTACTATTACCTGACCTCGCGAATCACGGATCTCACTCCCCAGCTGCTCCTCTACCAATGTTATTTGTGCAATTACATGATCTGACTCCATAGGGCCCATATTTAGGAAATATTTCATTACTCTATTCGTTTGACTCTTCTTGTGTGTGTCTCTTTGTTTCAGCGAGTCTCTTTCTGATATACACACAAGTACAAACATACATATCCACATGCACTTTTAACGAAAAATCGTTTAATGTAACACACCTACAATCAACAGCCCTCATGCTAATCCCTCATTCCTCACAAGTCTCTCATAAAGCTAATATTTACAATAGCACACAAGGTCCAAATCCCTTATCTCAGAAGCAACCCAAATAAAGGCATTTCTTTTATCGTCTTCTCACCCACGTGTCATCAACTTCATCTCTCTAAAAACAAGCGGTTTCCCACTCACGCCTTGTGCAATCGAAGACGAAAATTGAGCGCTAAGTAGCTCTCCGCATTTCAAAACCTCACGACCCTTGCACCATCGCCACTAACACGGTCTAATATGATAAACCTTGATCTATTTTGGTCACTGGGAGCATTCTCTTTGCGTTACCTGGGCATGAATGTGTGTGTTTGCTTGTGTTTGCTTGTGTGTGTGTGTGTGTGTGTGTGTGTGTGTGTGTGTGTGTGTGTGTGTGTGTGTGTGTGTGTGTGTGTGTGTGTGTGTGTGTGTGTGTGTGTGTGTGTTGTGTTGTGTGTGTGTGTGTGTGTGTGTGTGTGTGTTTGTGTGTGTGTGTGTGTTTGTGTGTGTGTGTTTGCGTGTTTATATGTGTCCGCATTGTGCGTGCATGAGTGAAAGTTAAAATATTTCCCATTTTCTATGGAGTGAGACTAGTATTGTTACCCCCAGTAATATACCATTTTCTCTCAGCCGCTAAGACAACGTAGAAAACGGGAGTATTCTACATTTATGGGTGACTATACTAATAATCCGTCGAATGTATGAACAACATTGTTTGTTTGCTTTGTAAATTACAACCAAAATGTACATGTTAACACCTTTAACATTTTACTTCAAAATTACTAACTAAATGTACGTCTGATTACCTCTAATGTTTGCTGATTAATCGTACGTACGAACATCTTGCTTTCTTAATTACAATTTGAGATTGAGACAGATTTCTTCCTTAAAGTTAAAATTACACCCCTTTAATCAATAACAAAAGTTCCCGAATATCGATTCAGCAAAATATTGATCAAGTTTTCAACACTTGTTATCATTTATTATCATATTATCACTTATTATTATCATTTCTGCTTATTATTGTTGTTGTTTGTATTATCATTATCATCATTATCATTATTTTCGTACTACGTTTCATTCCGTAACATCCGCTGAGGAGGAGTAGGAGGGGTGACAGATATACAGAATCAATTATCGACAGAAGGGGAAGCGGTGGTCAGTGCCCTGAGAGGCAATAAATTATATGGCGGTGTAATTTGGGGTCTAAGGTGAAAAACGCCCGCCAGTTGATGATCTACCTCCCTAACAAATTAAATTATCGAATTCGTTTGATGTGTCCCGTTCGTCAGGAGGAAATGAGTTCAGACTACAATAATACTGACCTATTTTCCCTTTCAGTCGAATGGTTATTTCATAGCTCGAGCATTATACCCAATAGGAGACTGCGGTATGCGGTATTTCATATACCATATATCCTATATTGATAATCTTATAACCAATTTTGGATAGAAAGATATAGGCCTATGTTTTCTAGTGTCATGGGATATATCTACGTACCCTATTTCCACCCCGTTCGGACAATAAGCCTGGGGGTGGGATTCGGATTAGCGCGTTCTACAATAGGAGCGCATTATGACGCATCAGTGTTATTGGGTCTGCGAAAAGGGGAAAGGGGGGAGGGGGACTGCCAACACCCGAACAGACAAGATCTCCAACGCAAATGCTTTACAATTCAAACCTTTTCGGTCAAGATACAATAATACAACACATATGGACACAAAATGCAGACAGACATCCCCCCACCCACCCACCCACACACAACACATCACACTTCATGCAAGCAGTTAAAACTGTCTGTTGTGTTAGTGTCCCCATCCCCTCCGCGCACATTCCTCCGTCGCCCAGTATACATACTCGAACCGGCACAAGAATTTTCGTTGGTGTCAAAAATGCTGTCCCGTCGAGGGTGTCGCGGGTCAGGCTAAGTATGCGTCCACGCGATTGGAAGCAGAGGGGTTGGGGCGAGAGAGAGAGAGAGAGAGAGAGAGAGAGAGAGAGAGAGAGAGAGAGAGAGAGAGAGAGAGAGAGAGAGAGAGAGAGAGAGAGAGAGAGAGAGAGAGAGAGAGAGAGAGAGAGAGAGAGAGAGAGAGAGAGAGAGAGAGAGAGAGAGAGAGAGAGAGAGAGAGAGAGAGAGAGAGAGAGAGAGAGAGAGAGAGAGAGAGAATAAAAATAAGAGTAGAATGAGAAAGTAGAAGTGAAGGAAGAGGGATATGAGAACAAGGGGCAGGAGGAAGGAAAAGTATTATCATGATGACGATGAAGAAGAAAGACAAAATTATTACAAAAACTGAAAAAAATAAATATAAGAGGAAGAAGAATAAAAATAAAGAAATCACAAACATATGTGTGCGTTACACTGATGCTCATGCTGTGACAGGATGCCCTCCTGTACCGGAACACAGTTGTTGCTCAGGGACTCGACGGGGTGAGGAGAGCCGGGGGGAGGGGATGGGGGGGGGGGGATAGAGACTCCTTTTGCGGTTGCGACATATCAGTAATTCACAGCTGGAGAGTACTACTTTGATTTCATTTCCTTCGCGGTGAATAATGCAGTCTGCATAATGTCGGCGATGATGTTGAAGAACGGGTGATGCAACGGCGTCGGGGGAAGTTGCCGATCATCAGAGTTCATCATGGTATTCACCGCGAATCTAAATATAAGCTTTCTGGGGACCGAGCAGGCAACCACAGCAATAAGTAAGAGGGATGGGAGGGAGAGGGAAGGTGGGGGGGAGAGGAAGGGTACCGAGTCCTCCCTCCCTCCCTTCCCCCCTCTTCTCCTCTTCGGGCGCCGCAGGAGGGTTGGGGGAGAGTGGAAAGGCATTGTGGGAGGAGAGGGGTAGGGATGGGGAGAGGTGGAAGAAGGGGAGGGGTGGAGAAGAGAGGGAGGAAGAGGAGAGGTGGAGGTGAAGAGATGAAGGAGAGCAGAGGAGGAGTTGGAGAGGTGGAGAATAGAAAGAGGAAGGGAAGAGGTGGAGGAGGGTAAAAGATGAAGGAGAGA